>CAAAJI010000667.1:7043-17704 GCA_900642245.1 Fragilaria radians | reverse complement strand
ACAATTTGTATAAGCTCTTAGAGCAGCTTAGGGCAATTGGAGATGTATGATGTGACCTTGTATGTGGTTTGAAACTAGGTTTTGAGAATGATGTCCTAATTTTTGTGTCGTTGACTTGACCATTTTGAGGTGTATTGGGAGATGATATGTAGTTATAATTGAATCTGAATCTCTCAATGTGACTGTTGCATTTGGTATGATCAATGAAGAGCAAATAAAAATTCTCTCAAGCACGTTTGAGCTTCGAAGATAAGTGGCTTGATTTTTTGAGTTCTTGAGTATCATATCATCAACTAATTTGTGTTTTTTCAGTTATATCCTCAGTGACATTGCCCTTTGTGTGTTTTTCATTGAAGTCTCCTCCAAGGATGATCTCGTGATTTTGTTGCTGAAAGTGTGTAACCATTGCACTTATATCTTGTCAATATTTTTGTGCAATGGTCAGAGTACAATTGCTGTCTGTCAAGTGTTGTGTCTGTTGGGATGTGATATTTATGGTTCCTTCAATTTTTTGCTCTGTTGTGTATGAGAGGTTCCATTTAACTTCCTGGAGGAAAGGGATATCAATGTTTTCAGAGTACATCTTTTGAATGATAGAGCCTAGATGATGTTTGAAGCTTCTGCGCTAATTGGTATATTCCTAGCACTGGGGCCTCCATTTTGTTACGGATTTATTGGCGGGTATTCCCTGCTTCTTGGATTGCTGTTGGGCTGTGGATTCAGTTAAAGCTGATATCATAGCAACCAATTGGTCCATTTTCTATGAAGTGTTGTCTTTTATCAACTGAATGGCTTGAGTTAATTCATCAATTTTCCTTTCATGTCCCTGAATTAATACTTGCTGTTTCTGAATGATGTCATTGGAGACTGGATGATCTGTTGTTCTATGAGAAGTGTCGTGCTTCCCAAAAATGGTGCATTCTGTCATGTCGAGGGATAACATAGATTCCACACCCAAGCTCATTTGTGTCATATTGTCATCAGTGTAGTTGTCCGACTGTATGGTGGCAACACAAGGAGCTCTGCTGTTACGAATGTTGCTTGAATCTAACATGTCTACCCATTTGCGGAGTTGATACAGAATCTTACATTGGGTGGCCTCAAATACTTGAGTCATAACTACTATTCTCATGGAATTTGTTTAGGACAAGTGATAGGTGTGGAGAACGTTTGGAAGGAGCGTTGCCTGATGTTCCAAAACAAAATGAGCTTCCTTAGTGACATTGTTTACCACAATTGTAAGTAGGTCACTCTGAATTTGAGCAGGTTACACTTAATGTACTGGATAAGGAGGCAATTCATGATCAAAATACACGGGGCTTGGACTTCAATAGCAGACGCTTGTATGCGGAGGTTGGTGTTGTACAGTTGGGCAAGTAGCATCGTTTTGCGAACGCAAAAGGATGGCATATTTTTGATGTGCTTGAATTTGGTATTCAAAGCCTGTACAACCATTTCTTATGGATGATGAGGTTGCGAGAAACGCGGAAGAAATTCAACAGATCAAATGTTCCACTCATCCAATGTCCAGTCATAGTAGTTCAACTGTATCTTATGCATATTCCATGACTCCCGGAAGTTTCTTCAGGGCTTCAAGTGAGAGAGATGTCTAAAGATCCTGAATAACTGTATGAAGATTAACATTTTTGTCTTTTCCAGTAATATCATTAAACAATGTGAAATGATTTGTATACATCTCTGTATTCTCTAAGGATGGAGCGCAAGACTCCATGTATTTTGTTGAAAATAACTACTGGGTGTTGAATTTCACTTGCAATGAACCTAAGGAAATGAAGATGATGCTTCATCGTGTGTTCGGTATCAATTGGTAGTCTATACGTGATACGTAGGCGTAGGGAATCTGGTGGTATCTCCTTGGACTACAAAAAGAAGAATCAGAAGAAAATCAGGGGAGAGATCCCAGAAACTGTAAGCGACAGTAAATACGATGATACGCGTTAGTTAAAGCAATGATGCAAATGAGTTGTTTAGGCAAATGAAAAGGATTTAAACATTTTTGTAATATCGGGAAAAATATATCTGACACCGAAGAGGGTGTGATGACAACTAAAGGATGTTGGGGAGCTATAGGGTTTCAAGACAAGTACAGCTCAAGGTGTCAAGCTTATTTTATAATTAAACAACTTTAATTGTTCGCAAGTTTAAGAGAGTTCTTTTGATTACTTTTGCAATTCAAAAATTGAACTGACTTCATTTTTCAAATGATCAAAAAACTTTCCTCCTTGGAAGTCATGAATAAATACTTACTATACATTACCGCTTATTCAATATCAATAGTAGCTGGAATGTATTATCATGTGAATTGAGTGCTGTTGCACCTCCCTGTTGATAGTTCGGCCATGTGGAATTGAAATGACTTGCATTACCAACGAAACAGTATTTTTTTTAAGACATGGCTTTATTTTAGAATGAATAACTTTTTTAAATTCTACTTTTCATGGATTTCTTCTTTTTCTAAAACCAAATTTAGTTCAACTATTGCTGTGCTTGATTCCTCAACTTTTGAAGCATTGTCTGAAATAATTACTAAATTGTTTTCAGTAAAGTTGTGATCTATATCCTTGGAATCATGATTCGCTCCCATACGGAAAATATCCGATTTGAGCTCTTGCATACCGGAGGGTGCAGTCTTTGGTTAAAACCAATTGTAGATTTTTATATAAGTCAGTGAAGTTCCACAATAACATAGTGTTTTCATCCTGTAACTTTCTTTCACCTATGTTAAGAGGCGCTCGCCAATTAAAAAAGTTCAACGTAAGTCTGTTGACAAAATCACAATTGCCCTTGCCAATATGTACATTTCCGGGAGTGTTGAGAGTATCAAACGGAAAGTGAGAAGTATTCTGGAGCATCTTCAATTCTTCTTACACCTTTCCACTGGCACATTGCCTTAATCATCTAGGTAAGCAATAGAGAAATAAGCAGATGTAGAGATTTGAAATGAAAATTGTAACCAAATGAATATTATTTTTTAGAACTAAATCTTTCTTGAAAGAGTGACCTTCTCTGATTAACAAGGTTGCTTCTATTGAGGTTTACTAAAGAGTCTTGTGACTTGTTAGCTTAAATAACTATTTGTCTTTACAACCTTTAGTCTTGTGTCCTAGTCTTGACATGATCCAATATATCTCAACTCCTATTGCGTTCCGTTAACCACAATTCTGGTCTTAAATACTTTCAAGTACAACAACATTAAGACACTATAAGGATTAAGACCACGCTCCTTGATTGATTTTTCTCATTCAATGTTGGGCCTTTCCACCATAAAAAACCGTGTTGCAAGAGTTCCATAATCACTTAAATTGTTGACTTCATTTCCGAATTTTTTTAATCTTGATTAACTGTGGTTGCTTCACAGAGGTTATCTTCTTTTCTTGACTTATCTAAAACTTGAACCTCAATCAGGAAGTGTCCCAATTCTTACAATCATTGTATTTAATCTCTTTTTTTCTCTTATTGCATTTACTTTCACTTACATTAGGCTGTCTCATGGCACCGCCTACCACAGTTTTGGCATTTTCCTTCAAATTGCCTGGCAACTATCTCCTATTCATCACCCAATCCATCTTTGTAGTTGACAATGAATTTTCTCCAATTTTATATTAGATTCCTCCTTTGGCTCTTCAGTATTTCGTGCATTATCCTTACTTCGAATCTGTTCCTTCAATAACAATAATTGCAATTCAAAGTCATTTCTCAAATTGTTTAACAATAGAAACATTAATTGATCAACTATCATTCTTGGACGCATCAATTCCAACTTGTTGTATCGGGTTTCCTATTTCTTTAATTTAAAACAGTTTTGCTTGATATGACGTAACCTACGGGAATAAGTACAATAATTTCCTTTAGTCACGTTATTGTGACCACCAACATTGTGCTTTGATCAACTTTTACTGTAACAAAGCCCAATCTGTCCACAATTTCTGTAACTATCTTTATAATGACCGGTAAAAAGTGCATGTTCTTCTCATTCTTCACCATCATATCTTATAGCTTTCATACTTAATCTTTTGAAAGGCAGACTCATTTCTGCTCTAATCTCCTCAACTGCCAAAGGTTATTCATTACCTCCAATTCTCTTTTCCATCATGTGCAAGCTATATAATCGAAACTTCAGGATCTTGAACTTTATTGCGAGATGATTCTCTGAATTTCTTGTCCACCTTAACCATAGAAGGGGAAGAAACGACATCAAATTTTTTCTGGAGATTCTGCCAAGTGCTAGCCGCACTTCCTTCAGGATGATCCTTGATCTTTCATCATTTGACAATGCTAAAAGCAATCCAGTCGTTACTAGCTTTAACATCAATAGAAAGAATGAGTACCCATGTTTAGAAAGTTTTCTATTCAGTTGATCAAGCAGATGAAAGTAAAAGTTCAACAAAAGTTGCACTTGAAAGTTATCAATATTAATAAAATAACCAAAACTATCTCTGACCACACAATCTTGAATATCCAATATCCATAATGGATAAAGACAAATATACCTAAGGTGGGATGAATGTAAGCAATATTTCCAAAATCTAGATCGATTATTGATTACATAATCATCACTATTTGCGTTTACAACTCTGACTCAACCAATCCACTTCACTCTTTCTCGTTGAAAACTCATAGAAACATTTTAACCTTTGGTTTATGGAAGCATTCAAACCTTATCAAGTCAAGAAAGGTAGATATCAAGGCAAAATGTATTACAGGGTATCACAACGTGAAAGGAGAGGAATGGAAAGTAATATGACAAAATAAAAAATTCAGAGTTAACCAATAACGTTATTTCAAAGACATACTGATCTAATATTCCCTTTCAAAAGAGTCTGGTGGAAGTAAGCAATAGAATGATAGGTTTGGATTCCATTCAACCATATTGATAGAATTCACTCCATCATAAAATTTATCGTATGAAACTGATTTTGATACAAAGTCATCCTTTCGACATGGTAAAGTTAGATAAAAAACGTGCACAGCCGCATATTCTGAAGGTGAAATAATTTCAAAAAATTCCTTGTAAGATGACAATGACTTAGCATGGACTTTTGCCATTGTTGCTTGAATGCAAACCAAATTGTTCTGAGAATCCTTGTAGTACATGTCGATAAGCGGAAACGTTCGATCAGAAGGACAATACAAGACGCCAGGTTTCATGTCACCAAATACAGTTACTGCATGACTCACGAATTCCAACTTCACATGATAATCTTTCCATTCTATGCTTCCACTTGTTCCCAATTTCAATGGGATGTATTTCCAATGTATTCCAGACAGTGCATGTAGCTCAAAAACCCGCTCAAGAAAGTAGGGAATGACGTCTTCAAAATTCTTCATACCCTTGTTCACTGCTACCAAGTGATTCATCACGGCATCAATGCCAGCATTTGCAATCTCCTTCTGTATCTGACTTAGTACATAAGCACAACTGAATCTATACATAGGAAAAGTATATCCACCAAATATCTTCGCATCATCTCGTTGAATGACAAATCTAGCCAATCGATGCGAGAAAATGACCACTCTATTGGTAATCATCAATTCATCTTCTACGTGGCTTGATTTTAAAATATTTCTCAAATCACGAGGCACAGAAAACACTTTATGCATTTCTAAGTCACGTTTGGAAGCAAATTCGTTCACATGCGTAATATTAGGGCTCAAGGCAATCTGAATAAATGGACCATACTCCTTCACTCTAGTTTGTATTACATCGTCATCAGGAATACTTGCTCCCCTGGCAAAGCTTCTATATATTTCCCCCATCAAGCGGATCTGGAGTCCACTTGGACAAGGCATGTAGAACTTTATTGCATTTTTTGCAAAGCCATGATATCTAACTGGATTAGGTGACACTGTGGCAACAACTTTACATTCAGTATCCGTTGAAAAAATAGGGTTAGTGCCCTCAGAAGGTTCCCATAGAACAGTAGTGCTTGCATCTGTGAGGAGTGGTAGATCCTCCGGTCTATGACGTATTGCCAAGACCTTTTCAAATCGACTGAGAGCAAACCAATGAGATCTCACCCCATTCACGGTTCGTAAGATAAATTTGGGCAGGGTTAATGGGGAGAATTTCGACCGTTTTCTCCGAGCGTCACAGTCATCAGTGTCTTCATTGGATAAATGTTCAAAGTCGATGGGCAACACTGCTGTATCTGTTACAACTTCTTTTTGTCTCAACAGCTCAAACAAGTCCTGACGATAGCAAAATAAAATAAACTTCCATTGAAACCAAGATTTGGATATTCCTGGATTTCCAATCAATATGCTCCATTGATCGTTAGTTATACTACGGAACAAGGCAATGTCATCAGGACGAATGAACAAAAAGTCCGGCGCCCTCTGAGCACTCTCTTTAGGAATTGCGATTGGAAGTCTCACAACATCCAGAGTCTGTTCGTAGTCATCCTCAGTAAAACGAAGATGATCAGTAGTCTCACTTTGAAGGTCGTTTGCAGTCATTCGCTTTACTTGAATAAGACCTTGATTTTCTACCCAATCATCCTTTGAGTTCAAACAAGTAATCGTTGCATTCTGAATCGCCAAAACCCATGCTGTGTAACATGCTTCATCAGCATTTGGTACTCCATGGCGCGATAATAAGTTAGAATAGGTGTTAATGTCATTCATTCTCTTCGATTCGAAGGGAATCGAATATTTCTCTATACTACAATCCGCATTATGCATGGCAATTTTATGGGTATGGGTTGTAGAGTAGAGTAGATATGAAAAGTGTCCTTGAATTACTAATCGCTATGTAAGAAGGCAAATACCAGTTCTAAATTTCTTTGAAAAAATCGGAGAACAAACCTTTTGACACTGAAATCTTTATGGAACGCTATTGACTTGGACAGTTAAGACTGACCAGCCTTTTGTTACGGCTGACAAACAATATTTTGAAGACATGTTAGAGTAATCGACGGGAACAGGAAAGAGTGTAAATCACTTATTAAAACTGCAAGGTGGACTTCAAAGCATAAGCTGGTATCGGAAATGAACGTGCTTGGAACATAACCCATAAGTCAGGTATAGCTGTTCATTATCACTGTGTTGAGCGGAAATGAGTACTTACACAAAAGTATTGAGAGTAAACAAGTTTGAGCTGAATACTAAAATTGTAACCAACTCAAATACATTTTTTGGAAGTGGAATTAAAAGCATATTGGTGAAGAATGTGATATTGAAAAATATTTGCATTCTCAGAATCAAAGGCAATTAATTGCTTCTACATTTTGTAATTTTTTTGTTTCCATATCCTTCCAATTCTGTTTTCGCTCCTTTTTGAGGCTTTGAGTGACGGAGTTATTCTTATCCTTATGCATCATACTGTCCCAAATTTGGCCCTACCATAAGCTCATGAACCTTAATCTTCATCAGGTATTGGCACCTGTGGGAATATTGACAGCTTTAGAAATGTCTTTATCATCATCAATTTGGTAAAGAAGGGAAAATGTGACAATCATTGAAGTTTTCATCACGCTACTCAATTTTATGATTTTCCTTCACTGTTCACAGGTTACTATTGTTGATCCAAATTTATTCCAGCCAATACGTTTCCTTGGCTAACATTGAAAATGGTCACCATTCAAAAATTTGGATCAACCATTTGCTAAAAGGTCAATTAGTTTACATGTTATAGCTCAACTATTCTGTAATCGATTAATTCTCAGACGGTTCCTTCAAAACTTAACTTCAACTAGTAATCTTTGTAGTGTTTATGGATGTCATGAATCAGGATAATGTCATATCTAAATAATAGTCTTCGGTTGCGCTGTTCCGCGGTATACATCCTAATACAAAAAAATCCACGTACCAACACTGGAAAATTCGTTATGACATACAATATCCACTTACAAATCTTATCACTAAAATTTGTGCCAAGCCGCAAAATCAACTGGAATATAGCTGGAGATGCCACATCACAACAATCCATATATATTTTATGATCATTGGACGCAATCTACAAATTTCAATGAAACGGAAATTATATTTTTCACTAAGCATTTGAGGTGGAACGGCATTGCAATACCAATGCGGGAGCAATACACAGATTTTTCTTATGTGTTACAAACCTTGGCAACTCACAGGATGATTTCGCACAGTATCAACTCCTATGTCTTTATTAGACGCTAAGTATGAAAAGGCAAATATAGATGCCACAATTAATACACTTAAACATTTAAGTAGTAATCAACAACATGAGGTTGAAAGCCTTGCTCTACAAATCAAAGCATTTGTCTTTTTTTTGCACTCAAGATGACTGGAATACAGATTCAGTAAGCTTCAAGCTCAAAGAAGGTACAACATCTTTTCAGTTCCAAAAATACATGAGACAAAAGGAAATACAACGCTTTTGCAACTTAGAAATTTTAAAACCCCAAGTAGTGTTGGAGTATCAATGTCCATCATTCATGATTCCAAAAAAGAATGAAACTGTAAAATTCAGGGTCTTAAACTCAAACAAGAAAGGGACGCGTACCCTATTCCTAAATACAGGACATTGCAACATGTTTGAATGGATTCACAGACGCAACATCCAGTGACCTCAACTTGGGTTATTGCACCATTTGCTTGACTCCTCAGGCTCAAAAGCTACGCATAATTGTCTTTGTATGGAGTGAATGCTCCTACTTGCAATTGCCCAAGGGAGTTGCGAACTCCCTTGAGATTTTTCAAAGTAAAATATCCCAACTGATGGTTGGATTTGACTTTGCAAGGTCTTATCTAGGTGATGTTCTAATAGCCACAAAGGGTTACTATAAAGAACATCTTCTAAACTTAGAACAATTTTGGAGAAGCTGGACACAGCTAACCTTCATATAGACATTGAAAAATGTATTTCTACAAAAGAGTTTGAATACTTAGGCTATCTGGTTACAACAGCCGGAATTTGCCCACTTCCTCCTAAGCTCATTCTTGGGCCTTGTCAACCTACCATTTCCAGAGGTTACAAAAGTGCATTGTGATCTTTAATTGAGACTCTAAATGAGCACAGAACTATGCTCCTTGGATACCGTATAAAGATCTATGCAGAAACAAGCTTGACTACAGTATCTAAGTCTATGCGTATACAAAGATGGTGCTGGTGAAGAATTTGGTCCAACACTAGAGTACACCAAAGGAACATGCAATGTGACAGCTGGTGAAGTGTCATCAACAACTGCTAGCTCCAAGCAAATAGCGGAGCGTTATAAAAAGTTGAATAATAAGAGTCTGCAAGATTTAGACTATTTGTTAGGTACTCAAACCATAGCTGAACATCAACGTCACGACCAAATACTGATTCAGCAACAGCAAGATATCCGGACTATACCTCCAAAACTGTTGATGGACATTATGCCATTCTATTTAGCAACAAAATGTACATACCTAAGGCGCTTAGGAAGCCAAGAAAATTAGAATCATACTGCTTTACAGCATCCAGATATTCAATCAACAGAAAGAGCCATACTTGCACACCTGATATGGCCAGGACTCAGAAATGATAGAGAAAAACACATCAAAGCTGCCACCAATGTCAAAGGTGTAGAAATCTCCGTAAGAAATACGGACATGTATCCTTAAAAGTCATTAATCAAACCCCTTGGGACAGAATTTGTGTTGAATTAATAGGGCCATGCACAGTGACAACAAACAATGAAAAGGAACTTTCTTACAAGCAATCACTGACTTTGGAGATAAAGCGTCAAAAGGAAGTGCAAGAATAATACACCAGAAATGGTTTTGCCGTAACCCACGCCAAAAGAGGCGCATTTGTGACAATGGAAATGAATTTCTGGGTGAAGACTTTCAAGAACTCTTACAATTCTATGGGGTAAAATCAGTTGCAACAACTGCAAAAAACCCTCAAACTAATTTTTTTGAACATGTTTACCAAACCTTTGGCAACATAATATGTTCTTATGACCTTGAATTGAAGACTATGATCAAGATTTTTTGCACTTCTCTATATGCTCTACTGTGCACAGTTTATACATGCTGCATCAGCAAAAAAATTGTCTTTGTAAGAGACATGCTGTTTGATGTATCATTTACTAATGAGTATAAAGAAATCAAAAAGCGCAAACAAGAGGCCTCAGATGCCAATACACACAAAGAAAATCAGAGAGAGAAAAATATGAATACAAGTTCAATGACCAAGCATTACTTGACAGTAAGGTACGTCCAAAAAGGGACAGAGTGTACCAAGTAGAACGACTTTACTCCTATGACACCCTTAAGATACAAAAAAAAATCCACTTCAGAAAATGTCTGTACGCAGATGCGTTCTGCATGTAATGGCATTGTTAAAGGAAGTAAAATGACATGAAATAAATCCTGTCAAGACTAGAGCACAACATTAGTCTTATTTAAGGCACATGTTTAGTTAAACTGACAGGTAAAAAACTTATTTGTAAACTTCAAGAGAATCAACTTTTTCAATAGAGAGAAACACCCTCTCCACTAAGCAGCAACAACCACTTTGTTGGTGGACATGCTGAGCAGAAGCGATCAACATCCTGTGTTAAACCAGGCCATGTCATAGTGTTCCTGATAGTCTGTTCAGTGCAAGTCTGTCCTGGATGAAGCAAATACTCATGATACCAAGAGAGTACTTTGTCTCAAGGATTGAGGGATATATATTTTATCCTTAAAACATTGGAAAG
>CAAAJI010000666.1:0-22457 GCA_900642245.1 Fragilaria radians | reverse complement strand
ACTAAGGCTAAGAGATGTGTGTGTACCAATACTGGAGACATCCAAAGTTATCGTTAGTACATAGTAAATAATAGTAGAATTAATATTCTTGTATTTACTCATCTAAAACTAGAATAGGTCACATAGGCAACCATTCATTCTATGCCTTCCACAAGTTCAATTAAGGCATAGTCTTATATGAATTTAGTGATGCTTAATCTTGCTTATAAATGAAGAAGATCATTTAGTATCTTCTCAGGACCATCATATCAATACAGTAACAATAACTATTACAGATTCCTAAGTAACAAACAGGAATCTATCAAGATTCACAATTGATGAATCTAAGTTGTGAAGCTAAGATCACAAAGTCTAAATGTTAAGTGTTGAATCTAACACGAAAGCTGAAGAGACTACATGGTCAAGGAAACACGTTGCAATTGATTCACAAGAGATCTAGGATAAAAGTAACTTTTTAGACCATAATTTTCAATTTGTATACACTCTTAGAGCAGCTTAGAGCATCATTGTTGCTGCAAGATTTAATTCCAATTGCTTTTTAATGGTGATGCCAATTCCTGTTGTAAAGAGACTGATGGGATCAAGAAATGAGATCCTATTGCCTCTATGTTGATTGCAGCATTAATGGCATCCATTTCAAAATCTTCATCAGAGGATGAGCATGTTTGGCAAAAAAACGTAGTGAAAAAGGAAAATTGGCGCGACCAAATTTGCTGTAACGAACGTTACCATCGGAGAAATTCTCTTCGGGACATTCCTTGGCGGAGAATTCTCAGCGGAGAAAACGATCAGTGCAGGCAAGAAACGCAACTTCCAACTTTTTCAAAAGAAGTACTTTTAGAGGCAGGCAAAGGCAATAGCTTTACTTGCGTGTCAACATCTCTTTTAAAATCTGAAAATGGTGTCCACGTAAAAGAAAACGGACTCAACCTTAGGGGAGGAGAGAGCTGTGGTGACTAAGATGATATAAAATGAATCGCACGAAATCTCGAACTAATGCCTTGACGTTAGCAAATAGTAGAAGAAGATATGAGGTAATCGATGTAAAATTGACGTATAGTTTGTTTTCACATCATTGAGCAATTTGTGGTCAGTCGTTGGCAAACCATTCATCAAAGTGATGTTTCTAGGTCGATGATAATTGATTTCCAAACAGTATGAGGTGCGTGTCGCTTCTATGAATGAATTCTTGGAATGCTTAGATATACCATATAATTAGTAGTTACATTGGATCAATTCTGGATGATGAAGGTCACATTTTGAAGCCAGGGTGAAAGAAAAAGCACATTTTACTTCCTTAAACGGAGGTAAACATATCTACATTTGCCAAAGTTCAATTGATAAAAATGAATCAACGAACATTTCAAATTACGACCGCTCATGTGATAAAAATATTTCGCCGCTACATTAACAAGCAATTTCATGATTAACCTCATTTTACTTTTTAGTTCACAAAGACCATTAGTTTCCAAATGCAACCATCTTACACAACCTTGGGTTTCTTTGTTTCCATTCCCTTCTTGTCAGGCTTTTTACTTGGTTTCTTCGTCTTCATCATTCCCTTCTTCGTGGGCGCCGAGGTAGGTGCTGAGGTAGGGGCTGCAGTTGGAGGTAGGGTAGGTTCTGGGGTAACCGGAGCAGGAGTTACGGGTGCTGGTGTGACTGGAGCAACAGGTGCTGGAGTGACAGGTGCTGGAGTTACTTCTTCAGCACCGATAGCAGAAATCATGGAAACGAAGATGAAAGCCGACAACTTCATGGTAAACAAGTTTCAAGATTTCTTTCTTTGAATTTATGACTTTAAGTTTCGTGTACTTTCTGTCGTCCTTCTTTTCGACTATCCGAACTTTACTTGCGAGGAAAGGCATGGATCGCGCAATTCTGTCCGTTGATATTTGATTCATTTAGACCAGGATTTGGATTAGAATTATATTCCGCCTTTGAAATTTGTTTGGACCTCGTAAGATTTCTTCATGGTGTATACTCCGAATTACACGTGATGAATCCAGAATTGGATACTACGGAAAAATGACCACGAAAGCATTTTTTTGGGGATTAATTTTCGTTCTCACCATAAATTGCATCCATCCACGACTTGTAAACTTCCTTTTATTCCTCATAGTTTGACCTAATTCAAGTTTATTCTTTATTGAAAAACCAACAAATCCTTGCTGCTTGTTTCATTCTCTTCACTCAAGTACGCGAAACAAGTATCTGAATACATGATAAATAAAAAGGCATGCTTTCACGCCATCGAAACGAATGGGAATGCTGAAAAAGGACTTGAAAAAAGATGACTTATTGTTCAATATCTTTCAAGATGAGAATGTATCATGGTGTCGTATCTTTCATCGCATTAAGCCGTTATAAGCACAAACTAAGTTAATGTGTATGTCAAAACTTTTTGTTAACACATCTCTCTTTTCGGCTTGATCAATTTACTCCTTAACTGAGAATGGAGCATTAAGAAAGATTTCAATACAATGTAATTCAATCAACTATTTCGACTATTGCTTTATATTTTGAGTTTCTATTTCATTTATAAATTAATCAATCCACATCGCTGGTATCTGATAAGCCGGCTAAAAATGGTTATTTGATTAATTATTACACACAATATTATACTTTTCTTGCCTTTAATGTACCTTTTCCTGGCATAATAATCCACTCAGGATAAAAGGCCAATATAATTCAAGGTTTTTCTCTAGCCAACAGCTCTAAGAATTACGCTGCCTTTATCCATATCATTTAATTAGTATTTTTAAACTTTGGAACTTGTTCAATCAGCAATTTCTAGTTAAGTGCATTTTCACAAAAATGTGGTTCATTAGCGCTTCTACCTCAATCATCATCCAAATTTAAAAGGGGAATGAAACAAGCAGATAAATCATTGGTATTTGTATAAACTGTAAGCAACGTCTTCAAGGCTGGTACATGCATGAATAAATTTTCAAATGCATGGAATATTGCCAGGACCGTTCACCTCTAGGAAATTGAATGAAGCACATAACAGAAGGATATAAACTTCAAATAAGAATATTGAAAGAAATAAGCTTTCAATACTGCAACATGATGTTTTGGAATTCAGGAATGCTCGCAAAACCAAACTTATTATGTCGCTAGTTTATATTAATAGCAACATCAGGCCCATCTCTCGCAACAACCTTTATGACTGAATCTATGGAATTGAATGGTTGAGAAACAATATGAATTATATTTTTATGGCACAACCTGATTTCATGCATGCAGTATGACTTGAGGGCAAACAAAAAAGGCGAAGGGAGAGATGAATGAAATCACTATTCTTTAAATATTTTGGTGGGATTATGATAATTCCATACATATCCAAGAGCAGTTTATATTCCAGCATGAGAAGAAGCTGTTCTCATTTGGGCTTCACTTTTGCCAGCATTCCAATCAGCATCCACGATTCGAGCCAATAGTGCAGGGTTCTTAAATTGATTGGTAAATTCGGTAAAGTCCACCTTATCCTCCAAATTTTCAAGATCTTGATTGAGACACATGTGTGCTGGTAGATTTGTACCAATCTGAAAATAATTTGTATGCAGATTGTTGACAAAGATACATGTGATGACAAATAGTGGAAGCATGGAATATCCAATGATAGTCACTTCCGCTCGGAATAGTACCGATAGTATGATCAATTGCGACATCAATAGGCAGGATAAGAGTACTCGCATCCCATACAACCAAACGGTTCCTCCCGAATCTGGAATTTTGGGATAATTAAAGACGAATTGATAGCGATACACACTTCCTGCAAGCATGAAAAAGACTAAGCAAAACCAACTAACCAAGGGTGAGAAAACGGAGTATACGAACAGTACCAAAAAGTAGAGAGGATACCGAGCCTGAAGTCTTGAAAAGTACACTTTATCTGGAACCGAAAGTGGACGGAGGAAACCAATTCTACGATTTCGTTCTTTTTCTGTGAGACGTTGTCCGAAATTGGCTCGGAGGACGGATTGGAAAAGAGGAAATACACGAAATAACTCCATAAGCATACCCAGAGATGATGAAACAATGATGATTTGTATAAAATAACCACTGCGACTTAGGAGGTCTTTAGCCAGAAGGTTTACAAATTCTACTGGAGTCTCGAAGATTTTCGATAAATTATCGATGAGTGCTCCTGATAGCAAAGTTACTCTTTGCGGAGAAAATGGATGAGGTGTCATGATGGACAGACTATAATGATGGTCACGTTGATATCATACTTACAAAAATGTTTGAATGATTGTAAATGCCGACATTTTCCAAAACGCTGAGGATTCTAACAGAGATTCGGACAATGGATATTCTAGCCTACTTAAGGCTTTTAAGATGATAGGTAAAATTCCAGAATTCACAACAATCAATATGAGTGGAGAAAGAACTGCCAATACCCTGTTCCAAGTAGAAGCAGCCCCCGTTAGGGTTGGTTTGGAATCCAAGTCCTTCAATTGGACGATTAATGTTACGAGTGGAGTCCAAAAGATACAAATGGCAAATGTCGCTGCTGCCGAGATGAGTCTTCCTGTCTCGACGATGTCCTTCCCTTTCCCAATATTATTCCAGAAAAGATGATCGGGTTCATCCGGTGCTGGTAATGCTTGCATGATAAATGGTTCAGAGTGCTGTAACATTTGTAGTGCACAATGCGTCGCTGCAAGACTTGTAAATGTCACAAATCCAGCAGAATCTGGTGTCCCATCTTCCTCCTTTATCAAAACTGATACGACAGCATCACTGGCAGCCGTCACAGTGTCCTGAGCTTGTTTCATTTTCTTTTTGGCATTCTTCACTGTCTTGTCCTTCATAACTTTCCCCGTCTTGGTAACAGTTGTCACCGTCTGAGTGGCAAATGTCGTAGCGAGATCAGGAGTTTGAGTTATGGCAGTCTTGGCATTGGATGCAATCGATGTAGTAACGTTCATCAAATTAGTTCCAATGTTCCTTGGATCCAAGATTTCTTTTAGGTCAAAGGGATTTTCGGCTGTTCCAAGCTTCGCTGATTTGCCTTCTGCTTTTCCTTCCTCCAACAATACATTAATTTCTTCACTACAGTTTTCCGATTCTAAGACTATGCTGCTATTCATATCATCTTCAATACTTGACTTGGTACGCATGTTTTCTGTATTTAGAGTTTTTTCTCTATTGAGCTTTGGACGTTGACTCTGTTCGATTGTGGAAATCAACTGATCAATTTCTTGATTTAAATCCTGTAGCTCCTTCGAAAAATGATCAATGGAATCCACCTTTAGCTGCCTTTGTTCTCCCCTACGTACAGCATTCCCAACGGCTTTTAGAAGCACTAAATGTTTTGTACGCTTGCCTTTAATGGCCAACTCTGCTAAGGCATGTTCCAAACTCCAAATGCAATCTGCTCGCTTCTTGACAAGTTTTTGAAGATGAGTAATATGAAGGCAAACATGCGCCTCAAGAACTGAAGAAATACAACAACAGTTATGATTTCAGAAAATGTCAATGATCAAGTAACATGAACGAAATCATACGTACCTCTGCCAGCCCCACAGATTCCCTCAAAGTGTTTTTTCAACGCCGAATTGGTTCGCAATTCATCGGGGAGGTTTCGAACCAAAATCGTATAATTCCGAGCACAGAATCGTTGAAGCCACCCATGACGCTTGGCAATGAACCAACGAAAATCTTTCAGTATCGAATACATGGTATATCCAAAGAAAATGTAGGCCGCAAGAACTGCTGCAGCAAATCTTGGTGATTGACGTGGTAAGTTAGCAGCAGATGCATATTGAACCGGATCCTCTACGGCAATGGACGACATTTGACCTTGAGAGGACGTCACATAGACAGGAATCAGTACGATACTGCAAAGACACCCCACACAGGATACTCGAAATCCTAAATTAATCACACGAAGGAAACAAACAGCATCCAATGCAACATTTTCCATCAAATCATCCTCTGAGAAGGAATAAACCTTCCATAGCCAGCTCAAATAACCAAATGAATTGTTTGCCAGAGTTGTTTGACAACTTGGTGCCCATTGACGGACAGCAAAAGTACGAGGAATTTGCTTACGAAGCCAACAATACAACACCAGACCAATGGCAAGAATGGAACCATATACTTGAAGTGAATTCAAAAGAATTCGAGTAACGAATTCTGTTTCATTGGATGAAACGTTTCCATCTGTTGTTGCATTCATACTGCTGACAACGCAAGCGATGTGACTTTTTACGCAATTGACCCTCGTCTGTGGATTTACAGTTCACTCTCTGTGATGCCACCACCCTTGTAAAATCTCACAAATCCTTGACTTTTTTCAATATGATACCAGGTCCTACTAATTTTCTCATTTAGGATCTGGCAGAAAGTGCCATTTCCGTTGGAACAGGGTCATTCTTATTTGAGAAATGAAAAAAAAAACACCCAAAGGATAATCAAAATCACAACATCATGGTAAAACTACCTTATTGGATGGATGGAGCAGGAATCACATGACAAAGCCACAAAAATTTGCTCCTCCACTTATGAGGGAGAGAAATATTTCAGGTCCTGTAGAAAAAGAGAGTATTTGAATAATTTCCGACTAGTATGGTCAGGTATTCATTGAATTATGTGGAGAGGACAAATAATGAACACAACCTAAGGATACATACACTTCCTCAATGGTTGTATCTGCTTCTAGATTTGAATTCGTTATGCTTATATTATATGAAATACTTGTCGCAGATTCGTCTGAACTTGTTAAGTAAGGTAAAGTTACGTATTTACTCCATGAATAAGCAACTTGTACATGCCATTGACAATTTTAGGCAGCAAATGGCTGGATCCATCATTTTAGGTTGGAATCAGAGAATGTGTTTTGCACGCATGAAAAACTAAAGGATAAGGCAGCATTCTGATGACGCCAGAAAAGAAATCATATCTCATGTACAGTTCTTAATCTGAATGATCTACTGCCCCTGCTATCTTAAAATTGGAAGCAAGTACTTATGGAAACATTACTTTGCATTTAGATGCAGCATTTGGAGTTCATAATGACTAGAAGAGCCATACAGGAGCTGTCATGATGTTGGGAAACAGTTGTATTCACACAATTTCAACAAAACAAAAAGGGAACTTGAGAAGTTCAGCGGAAGCAGAACTTATATCTATGGATGACATATTGTCATCCAGAAATTTGGACGAAATTGTTTATGAAAGAACAAGGTTGTAAAATTGTTGAGGTCACAGTCTACAGCGATAATCCAAGTGCAAGGAAAATGGAAATTAGTGGATAAACAAGTTCAGATAAACGAACAAGATATTTGGAAAATCAAGTATGATTACATTACGGATTTAATCAAAAGAAAGGAAATTGAAATCAAGTACTGTCCAAACAACTCCATTAGCAAAATCTGGTCTAGAATACTTAATCAGAAACAACAACAACCCTATACCTGAACTTACTTGCAATTGGAGATCAATCTTTTCAACATCATCACTTGGCCTTACAATTGGAGTTCCAGGTGTTCCGTAATAACTTAAAATGTTGACTTCTTCACCAAATTATTTTCCTAATTCTGGATTAATGCGGTTGAATAATAAATGTTGTTCTGTTTTCATAATTCACAAAAATTCTGCAACTCAAATAGTCCGTTAAGTTGTGTTCAACCATCATACCAAACCATAATTTTTCAATTTCTCAATAACATTATCGTTCCAATCATCAAACAATCATTTACATAAATTGCAATCAACAAAGTACCTTGATTAGAATACTTAATCCAAAAGACATAAATCAACAGAACTTGCTTTATAACCGCAATACTTTAACATCGACACAAGTCTATTGTAAAATTCTCTTGTACTTTGAATGAACCCATAGATTATTTGTTTAAGATCAAGCATTTGTTGTCTTCAACTATAATGCCCTTTGGAATATCCATGTGAATAGTTTCCTTTACGTCTCCGTGCAAAAATGCGGTTCAATGTCAATGACTTTTGCTTTCAAATTCCAGGTAAACATTGTAATCACCAGCATCCGGAATATCACATCATTTATCACTGGCCCAAACCTTTCTTGGAAATCTATTGACTCGGCAGGCCAGGTCATTTTCTCCGTGGAGAATATCTCCGACAGTGGAATTTTACATCTCCGAAAATGCTGCTCCCTAGCGTTTCACTTACGGAGAAATTTCTTCGCGGAGATAACAACCAGGTCTGTTGACTCAGGGTACCTGACTATACCCGCACGCATTTGAATGACTTTTTGGGTACCCAACAAATACACAAACCATTCCTCTGTCATTCAGCTTGCCTTTGGATCTTTGCCTTGGTTGTAGCAGCACACATTTCACCAAACCTTTTGAGACTATTCAACTCTTTATATTTGCTTTCAAACATTAATTCCAATGGCAACATTTTCTTCTTTTCATTGACCATTACATTTTCATAAAATAAAGCTGTAGATGCGCACTCAGCCCGTAAACCCTTACGAAATTCATCCTCAATACCTGCAGTCTTCATCATAGCCTGAGTCATACCATAACGTGTCTGGAGCTTCCGTTCCATATTAACACTTCTCTGAGGTGTCCATAATCTGCATAGTTGAAATTTTACCTACAAATTTTGTTGCGTACACAGCATTTCCAACGCAAAGTTCTCACCAGCATCATCAAGTCTCAAATACTTTACATTTCATAGCTCCTGAATCAAATGAACAACCTTTCATTACGCTCAGAGTTGATCTTCATAAAATAACTCCAACAGTAACCCGAATAATCATTGACAATCAACGCCCAAGACTTCAAACCACCAAACCTCACACCCTGAATCGAAATTATATCAACATAAAGCCTTTCACCAGCTGTCAAAGTACCTGCCTTCCAGACTTGTGTGACGTTTTTCTGCCTAGCTTTGCCGATAGAATATGCTTCACATGTGTCAAATGTCCCAATGCACAATGCCTTTCCGGTCAATCTTGCACTTGCCTTGCCATAGGGACCCAAAATCTGATTTAGATTGCTGATGTTGATCGCATTTTTGGACTTTCGCTTCCTTGACTCAACAACTGTAGCGTTAACAGCATATAACAGTGGCTTCATCATAATCCCAGGCACAAAATCAATCATTGATGTCACAAGCCTGTTAAACAAGATAGTTACGCTTCCTTTCATCAAATTGATTCTCTCACCATAATTGCCCAGATTGAAACCATTCTCCAAACGTTTCCAATACTGGATAGATTTACTCATAGATCTGGTAGGTATTCTACATCTTGGAGCGTGAAGATTAATTTCTCCCCAATACTTTGCAGAATTTCACATTGAAGCTTTCCTATCTTCCTTGCAAGCATCACATTGCCGTTGCCAACGGTTATTGTCTCGAATAACATTGTGTAGTCATACAAAAATGTATCATCATTGCAGTAGTGGCAGGGAGTTCCATTGTCACCAATCTTCAATTTTCGTCATTGACGAAAGTAGCAGATCTGCCTTACTGGCTACGCCATTTTCAGTACCACCAAAGTATAAATTCTTCTTCATCAATTTGTAACAGTTTGCAATCACTTGACCAGGCTTATACAATAACCGCAAACCACATCATTTTTCTCAGTTTTACCTTGTCTTGACTTGCATTGTTTGGCTTTTTGGTCAAACTTGCCACAATTTCTGCTTTTTCCTTTGAAAAATCACTATTTTGCTTCGTTGGAATCCTTTCAAATTGTAATCTTAACTCCCCTAAAGATCTTTTATACACAACAGATTTTCTCTGTTTCCAATCCGCTTCTCTAGCAACAAAATCTGTAGCCCATAATCACCCGTCAATATTTCTTCTTTAACTTCTCCCGAGCTAGTGCTACGTTACCATCTTCAAACTCTTTTGTCTTGCAACTCATGACAATTCCAAATGCAACTTTCCTTGATTACTTACATCAATAGACAGTATCAAGTCCGTGTAGGCAATCTTGTTAAGTTCATTAATTCTTAACATCTCCTTTCCTTCTTCTGTCTTCTCGTCAGCTAGTTCAAAGCTACCAGGTATGTCTACCTTTTCTAGCAGGACATCTTTCGTCCCCGAACGTTTAGCTGTTGCTAAAAAACTTCTCACTCCAATTCGGCCATTCTTCTTTTCTTCCTGAAAAATAAGAACACGAATAGACATAAATCCGTCTTCTTGCAACAAATCAATTAAACAGATTTAAAATCAAAAGTCAGCCTGACTTACTAACCACAATGCATTCAAAAGAAGAGAATTTACAGTATGCACCTATCACGTTTAAACGTGTTAAAATACCTCTTCATGCTTACATTGTAATTCGTAACATAAATTAATTGAACTATCGCTAACATATAAAAGTTCTCATCACTGTTCTCACACACAAGATTGCCAATCACTTCACTTAAACCAAACTAAAACCTAATCCTTATTCGGACTAAGAACATTGGAGATATACTCCAATACATGTTTGGGGTTTATTTGCAGTACCCTACTGATTCTTGTGTCTGCAACTTCCTCTCAAGGTCAAAAGTCTTCTATTGGCATCTGCTGCTAACTTACCATGGAAATCACCAAGATTTGCTGCAGCAGTTATTGCAGCCTACATTTTCTTTGGATATACTATGAAATACATTCTAAAAACAATTTATTGGTTCTTTGCTAAGTGTCCTGGGTGGCTTCAACAATGCCGTGCTTGGAATTATACAATTTTGGTTCGTAACCTCCGCAATAGGTGAGGCTTTGGTTATATGGTGCACCTACGCAAAAAATGAATTGACGGAACAAGGCCGGTTAACGGACAGATGCAAAGGTTTGTGCATGTAAGTCAGCAGGATAACACAAACATTTGTACATCTTGTAGCTTAGGGATGAATCTTTGTTTACAAAAGATATGACTTTTATAAAAAAAATGTGTTTCAAGTCTCTTAGACGTATCACTTAACTGTCTTCTCATCTCCCCAATACAAAACTTAAGACCATAAATTCTAGCCCGTGAATCTTCAAATATAACGAATAACTCAATTTTCTCAACACAAAAGCGGGTGCAAAATTACTTCAATTTAAACTTCAGAAGGACTTTTTTAATGGAAAATATTACTTAGAAGTACGTTTTACATTTCTATGGCTTGAGTTCAATATAATTTGGACCTGGTAGATAATGTAAGCTAAGCTGCTTCAATTCATAATCATAAATTAATGGTTCTCTAGCTTTGAAAGAATTAGAAAATGTGACTTGATTGGTGTCATATGCCATGGGGAAATATTCAAAAACTCATCTACCATTCAGTGACTAACTGCCAGTTCTGACAATCCAATGTCCTCTGTGCCTTGATTACGCTTGAATAGCGCGAAGAGTTACAGTCCTTTCGACATTTTCCACATGATCCTCCCAAGCATCGCTATTCAGTTCTAGAGTGATTTTTACGTACGCCTGTGTCTTGCGCCCAACCTGCGCAAACCAAATGGGCATAATCCCGACTAGCAGTAGCCACATTCGATCAACAAACAGAATCAACAATTGACCCTGCTGATTAGGATTTTCTCCACTGACATTAAGAAAATCATTACCCATAAATAAGCCAAAGGCAAATACCATTTGAAAAGTGCTATTTAAAACAAAAAGACAGAAATATATGGCGGCAAGAGCTTGTGTCCAACTTAGGTCAAGGTAAGGATACTTGATTTTTGTGACATATATAAAAGCAATATGTTCAAATGCTACCATAATCAAAGCAAATTGAAGTCCAAAGAAAGCTAAAGTATGTCCGACAATTCCACGAACTCCAAATGGAACTTTGGGCTGTTGGACATTGTATACGAAGATCATTCGGAACCATCCAATAAACAAAAGCTTGAAAGGTAATGCAACTGTTCCCATTGTCAACAACCATTGGTGGCCAGAGTTTTTGACACTGAGGCGAAGATGAATGAAATCAAGTACGACGTAAAGAAAGAATGCATACTCGAAAAGTGGATAAATCATCGCAACATACTCGCGACTGGGACTGTAGTCAAATAGAATGCAAATCTATTGAAGTCAAAATGAAATGCATGAGAATAGGGGGGGGGGGAATCGAATTGGAAATGACGTACATTATTGTATCCAAATATTTTCTTCAAATCAGAATTTTCGATAACGGATGGTGAGATCATTAATTTCGTAAAAATCGCCGCAAAGATTATTTTTAGCCAGAATAAGACGTAAGCTATCTGACGAACAGATTCCGCATGGATGAGAAAAGTATCTGAATTCCGAGGACCTTCCCAGGTAGTCAAACGGTCCAAAAGTTCCCTCTTTTCATCGACAGACAGCGTACCACCTTTTAGAAAATTCCAAATCCAATCATGCCATCTATCACCTGTATCCTGTACGTTTTCATCGCTGACAGCCACGTTATCTACCGCCTGGTAGCCGATGTTGGCTCCCATCTTTTTTGAATTGCTGACGTTATAGAATTGTTCTTACAAGAAATTACTCGCGCATTATTTCCTTAGCATCTGATGCCTCATGGGAAATGCGTTGTCACCATGTCGTTTCCATGTCGTTTCCATGTCGAGGACTTATCTAAAAGAGAAAAAAATCTCTAAACGGTTATTTTCGTATATCGAAAAATAAAACGTCTAGCATTGAAATTGTATTGATGCTTCGTCATAAATCTAGCGAACGAAAGGAAGGAAAAGAGTATTTATTATATCTTATCTCCCTCTAAACAGTCCCGACCGTCGCCCAAAATGTAACTTTATTCCTGTGATGTTCAAGTCAGTTGGAACTGAGTCAATTGGAGGTGTTGTGCATTGCTCCATCAACGTCACATAGGAGTGTAATTCCAATTATATTCATCTGATTGTATTGTGATTTGCATGCATTACTGCCAACCATTGAAACAACTTCATTCATATCCTCCTTTTCTAGATCATCATTGCACTCTCCATCATCTGACATGGGCTAGACGCAAAACACAGACGTTTGGTTCCAATGTATTTTCAGCAGGTATTTTGATCTTGCCATTATTTGATAAGAATTTTCCGTGGGATGAAAAAAGTAAGAATTTCTTCAAAAATTCCAGTAATGGAAGGAAATTTCCCACTTTAATTTCTAGTTTCAAGAAAGCCATGTTGTAGTGGACCCAAATATGTATCTCATGAACAATACAAGGCATCATGTAAATTGTTTCAGGGAATAATGGTAAGCATGACTGGGGGGAGAGGTTCACGTAATGAGGAGTCTAATATGCAGGTCAATGATTTAGCAAGATCAATATTGCTTCTATTGGTAGTGTTCTGGAATTAGAAATACCAGAAGTCATAAAAAAACTTGCACACAATTATTTATAAAAGGATTATTCAACGTCTTGAATTGAAAACCTGAATTAATATAATTGTCATATATTAATCGCTGTACTATGGTTTGCAGGCTGATTATTTGGGAAAGACTGACTTCAGTAATGATTAAGTTTTACAATTGACAAGATGCACAAATGGTCTACTTTGAATGAGAAGTATCTAGCCAGGACAAGGCTCTCATGAATAAGGATGTGCTGTTCTCGGAAGCTCTTGATACTCCAGATGGAAGTAAATACCAATTAGAACGGAAATCAAGTGACTCCATGGCTAAAATCTTGATCATAATTTTTGGAATTCTCTGAAATAGTAGTCGGTGAAGTGCAACTCTGAATCTTTCCTTGATGACTCTAATACTTTGCTCAACTTCTGACACATGATCCTGAGGGTTCGCATAGTTCATTCTGATCCCGTAGATTTTTTTCCATTTCTTGGTTGAAATTCATAATCAAAGAGAATTGTTGTTATCTTGAATCCTGCATTATTGTAAATCTGAAATGCAGTTTCTGGAGAACTCCTTAAATCTTGCACACTCTGGCTTGGTATAAACTCTGTTTTCCTGTACATTACCTTTCCTGAAACATTGGTAGTAAAGATAACCAATTGATATTCATGAAATCAATACACGAGGTAAAAACTTGATGATTATTAATCAGTTCTTTTAGCACTTCCACATAATCTGATGACACATGTAGCCGTTTGCTAAAAGGTAAACTTCATGTTGGATGATTTCATCAGCGTAGTAAGTAAAATACGGGTGGCTTAAAAAAATCTTTGGTTAACCAATGTTGAGTCGATATATACGGGTAGTGAAATATTGGACTCAAGCAAAACGGAGAAATCCGGGTGAAATGCAAGTGGCCTGAGCGAAGTGAAGAGAAGAAATAGTCATGTGTTGGGTTTGGACAAAAAGGGGAAGGAAAAGTAATTAGAATGGACAAAATTAACACTTGAAAACAAAGGAGTAGCGCAAGGATTGGCGTGGTGATTTAGTAAAATTTAATTTCTCACCGCCTCAACTTAACTACTTTCTTGAGTAGTTGGCGTCTTTACATTCGTCAAATTCAAGTGGAGATTCTCATCTCCTTTCAATCAACATACTTACCTTTTTGTCTAATCAGTGTCAATTCTTATCCGCCGTTTACGTTGCACCGTCTTCTCTTTCAATATACCAATGTCCTCACAGAAGGTCATTTCTGCAGTCTTAATGCCATCCACAGTAATTGGTAGGTTTTTAATTGCGCTTGGCGTGAAAATCAATCTAAAATCATTCAGTGTTGGGGTACCTAATGCAAGATATACTTTGCTTGCTCTCTCAATTCGACAATTCTGAAATCGATGGAATAGCGATGAATGATATGACAATGGAAACTAGAAGCAGAGAGAAAATAAGCCCTTGAAATGAGACATTTTTCAAAGTCCTTCTCATAAATAGTTATATATATGAGTAAGCATTTAAAAAATGATTCCAGATGTTGCTCTTCACAGGTTTTTACCACTAGAAGCAATATTGATCTTGCTCAATCATTAATCTGCAAATTAGATCTCCTCATTGCTTGAGTTTCTGCTCTCAATCACCTTAATCATTACTGTTGAAAAGATTCCTCAACTCATTCATCAATAATTCATTTGGATCCAATACTGCATATTTTCTTGTAACTAGAGATATAAATGGTCTTCTAGGAATGTTGAAGAAGCACTTTCTTTCTTCATTTCCAATTAAATAATGGCAGGATTAAATGCTTCACCAGCTGAAAACCCATTTGAAAATATCAGTTCTTTGCCTCATATCCAGATGATCGAGAGTGTAATGATGATCTAAGGTTAAAGGGTATGCATGAAGGAGGTTGTGTCAAGTGTTAGCAGCACAGAACCTGGTTTCTGACTTTGATCCACTTAAAGGTGCCAATGTTGTTGACATATTGTGTTGATGGTAAAATTCGCTATACCGTTGGCGCCATACCGATACTGGGTTAGTGACTTCTGGTAAGACACAATAATTACAATTACAATGCCGTATGTGTGCAGGTTAGCGCGTTAGATTTCCGACGAAACGTCAGCACCATTTCAAAGCTGAACATAATATTCGAAAAAAATGAAAATATGCCTAAAGAAATATTTTGTCTTCTAAATAAGCCATCGACATCGATATGACATGGTGACAACGCATTTCAATTGGGGAAACACAGAGAAGCGCGATGCAATTCGAGTATGTTGTTCCTTCATCCGTGACATAAACTCGAAAAGCGATGGCATCAAACATCGGCTACCAGGCGGTAGATAGGGGTATCCACGATGAAGTCGTACAGGCCTTGCCAAGAGTTGATAGATGGGATGATTGGATTTGGAATTTTTTAAAGGGTGGTACGCTGTCTGAAGAGGAAAGTGTAGAACTTCGGAGGCGTTTGGATGAGTTTGGAGGTACTCGTAATTCGGATACTTTTCTCATCCATGCAGAATCTGTTCGTCAGATAGCTTATGTCATATTCTGGCTTAAAATTATCTTTGCCGCGATTTTCACTAAACTAATGATTACTCCTTCCCAAATCGAAGATTCGGATTTGAAGAGAATGTTTGGATACAATAATGTAAGTTATCTCAAATTCGAAGCTATTTCCTTCCCTATTCTGTTCTCATGTATTTCAAATTGATTTCAATAGATTTGCGTTCTCTTTGACTACAGTCCCAGTCGCGAGTATGTTGCGATGATCTATCCACTATTCGAGTACGCCTTTTTTTATTATGTCGTTCTTGATTACATTCATCTACGTCTCAGTGTCAAAAACTCTAGCCACCAATGGTTGTTGACGATGGGAACAGTTGCATTACCTTTCAAGCTTTTATTTATTGGATGGTTCCGAATGATCTTTGTATACAATATCCAACAGCCCAAAGTTCCATTTGGAGTTCGTGGAGTTGTTGGACATACTTTAGCATTCTTTGGACTTCAGATTGCTCTGATTATGGTAGCGTTTGAAAATATTGCTTTTATATGGTTTACAGGGATCATGTATCCTAACCTTGGTTCCTATTGGACGAAGCGACTGGCTGCCCTTTACTTTTTTCTTTTCATCTTGAATAGCACTTTTCAAATGGCATTTGCCTTTGGCATATTCATGGGTAATGATTTTCTTAATGTCAGTGGAGAAAATCCTAATAAGCAGGGTCAATTGTTGATTCTGTTTGTTGATCGAATGTGGCTACTATTGGTCGGAATCATGCCCATTTGGTTTGCGCAAGTTGGCCGCAAGACACAGGCGTATGTAAAAATCACTCTAGAGCTGAATAGCGATGCTTGGGAGGGTCTTGTGGAAAATACCGAAAGGACTGGAACTCTTCGCGCTATTCAAGCGTAATCAAGGCAATAAGGAGATTCGATTGTCAGAACCAGTGTGTCAGATGAGTTTTCGAGTATTACCCCATGGCATATGACACAAATCAAGTCACATTTTCTCATTATTTCAAGGCTGGAGAATCATAAATTTAGGATAGCAAAGAATTGTCGCAAGTTAGCTTACATCTTCTAAATATAAATTATTGTTGAGAATTCAAAAGATTGAAGAAATAAAAAAACTGATATGATCTCTCAAAATGTCAATGATCTAGAGACAAAAATTATACATACCTCTGCCAGCCCCACATATTCCCTCAAAGTGTCTTTTCAATGCCAAATCAGTTCGCAATTCACCAGGGTAGCTTCGAACCAAAATAGTGTAATTCCGAGCACAGAATCCTTGAAGCCACCCATGACGCTGAACCAACAAAAATCTTTCAGAATGGAATACATGGTATAACTAAGGAAAATGTAGGCCGCAAGAACTGCTGCAGCAAATCTTGGTGATTTATGTCGTAAATTAGCAACTGATGCATATTGACATCAACACCAATGGATGACATTTGAACTTGAGAGGACGTCACATAGACAGGAATCAGTGGGATGATGCAAAGACACCCCAAGCGCAATAATTGAAATCCTAAATTAATCACACGAAGGAAACAAACAGCATCCAATGCAAGATTTTGCATCAAATCATCTTCTGAGAAGGAATAAACCTTCCATAGTCATATAAACTAAGGTTTGAATGAACATCAGGGAAAATTCCAACAGGAATCTGCTTTTGAAGCCAACAATACAGTACCGGACTTAAGGCAAGAATGGAACCATATACTTGAAATGAATTCCCATGAATTTGAGTGACAAACTCTGCTTCATTTCCCTTGGATGAAGCATTTCCATCTGTTGTTGCATTCATACTCTTGACAGCTCTAACAATAAGTCATTTTCCACAATAGACGGCCATCTGTGGATTAAAAGTTCAATTCCTGTGATGCCACTCCTATTAAGAAGAAATACCTGACCTTCTAATTTTCCTATTTAGGATCCAGACGTTAGTGCCTTAACCGTTGTAACGGGGTCATTCTTGTTTGAAAAAAGAAAAGTATAATAACAAATTTATCAAGCAAACATCACATCATGGGAAAACTACCTTCTCATGAAAAGCCACAAAAATTTGCTCCTCTAATTTTGAGGGAGAGGAATATTCCAGGTCCTGTAGAAAAGAGAGTATTTGAATTATTTCTGACAAGTATGGTCATTTATTCATGAAATTATGTGGAGAGGACATAATGAGCTATAATGAACAAAACTGAGCATAAATGCACTTCCTCAATGGTTGTATCTGCTTCTAGATGAAATTGGTTATGCTTATAATCTATGCAATAATTGTCACAGATTAGTCTGAACTTATGTTTCCATTACCCCCTATTTTCAATGACAACAAATAAAGTAATGTATTGTAATGTAGGTAGTCCATGAATAAGCAACTTGTACATGTCACTGACAATTGTAGACAGCATGTGGCTTGATCCATCATTTAAGGTGTAATCAGAGAATGTGTTTTGCAAGCATGAAAAAATAAGACAGCATTCTGATGAGGCAAGGAAAGAAATCATATCTTATGTACACTGACAGTTCTTAATCTGAATCATCTACTGTATCCTCTAAAAAGAATGACAATGCTTCAGAAATTGTACACCACACCATACATTAGTCTTTGGGCAGCAAATACGTTTGCATTTATCTGTCTAGTACGACAGATGTGTATGGAAGATTTTTTCAATACTGACCATGTTCTTGGATCCAAAGAGGATAGTGTCATAGAAAAGTCTACAATCCTGGAAGATGATACTTTTAGATTATAGTTAAGTGTACCAAATTAATCTAGAAATGAGATTAATTCAAGAAATGTTACTTTGTACCAACATTTGGAGACATCCAGTGTTGTTAGTACATGCTAATGCTCCATTCATAGATTTTTGATGATACTAATCAAAGGTCTCTAAAATTTAGGTGATAATAAATCACATGTGCTTCACAAACTTTATTTGATCAAAATGTTTAGCTGTAAATAAAGAGTATTAAAAAGGTATTTGACATGCTGGCATATCCGGGAGATAATATATAACAGACTGATCTAAATAAATAGTATCACAGTGAAAACTTAGTCAGTCAAGCCTCCAATCTTTTACGATTAGCATAGAGCAACTGTGAAATTGATAAAAGACCAGAGTCTCAAAGTTAAGATTATTTTGCATTTTTGAATTTCAAGCGTATTTGCTTTGCTTCCAATTCAATTCTCCAACAAAGCATTATGAGCTCGTATTCGCTTGTTAAACATGAATTCAAAACTGATCATCTATCATTAAAGATCCCATCATTCATACTCAACATTTAAAGTGAAGTAGATCCTCGTTTCTCTTTAAACTACAATGAATAGTGTCATTTCCCCTTTGAATACGGAAGGAGATGAAGTAGCATCAAACTTCTCATTTAGCCTATCCAACGCAAAGGTTGTATTTCTGTCTGTGCAGTCCTTGCTCTTACATCCTTTAGTGATATTGAGCTGCACTTTTCCGGTGCTACTCCTTACATAAATTAATAATACTATTTCACTGCCTTCTGTTCTCATTGATATCTTCATCTATCATGGGTATCAAGAGCTTCCTAACCAATACATCCTTATTCCTGAGAACCTTTCCCTGGCTAAAACCTTTCATTCAAAGTGGACCATTCATGCATCTTGCCATTGAACTATAAAACTTATACATTCCTGAAATCACTCATTCCCAACTAATCAACCTGAAATCAATAGTACAGCGATGAATCATATGATATTTGAACTCATTCAACCTTTCTAGTTAACACGTTGAATAATCCTTTTATGAATAAATTTTTTGCCTGCTGTTTTAATGATTTCTGGTATTTTTAATTCCAGATATTTCCACTAGAAGCAATATTGATCTTGCTCAATCATTGATCTGCAAATTAGACTCCTCACTACTTGAACTTCTCCTCTCAGTCATGTTTACCATTATTCCCTAAAACAATATGCATGATACCTTGTATTATTCATGATATATTCATTTGGATCCAATGCAGCATGATTTTCTTGAAAAAAGAAATAAAAGTGTCGAATTTGTTTGTGTTACTGGGAATGTTGAAGAAACTCTTAGTCTCTTCATCCCACTGACAATCCTTATGAAATAATGGCAAGATCAAATACCTGCTGAAAATACAACGGAATCATACGTCTGTGTTTTGCCTCTTGCCCCTGTCAGATGATGAAGAGTGCAATGATGATCTAGAAAAGGAGGATGTGAAGGAAGTTGTGTCAAAAGTTGGCAGCATTGCATGCAAATCGCAATAGAATCCGAGGAATATAATTGGAATTACACTCCTATGCCATTGTGACGTTGATGGAGAAATGCACAGCACCTGCAATTGACTCAGTTCCATCTTAGGGTTTCATTGAATCCAAACTTTGAGCAGCATAGGCCTAAGGTTTGGGGCGACGGTCGGGACTGTTTAGAGGGTGGATAAGACACAATAATTACTTTTCGATTCCTTATGTGTGTTGGTTATTTTCGCTAGATTTACAACTAAGCATCAATACCATTTCAATGTTAGACATTTTGTAACAGAAAAAATGAAAATATGCTTTTAGAGATTTTTTTGTCTTTTAAATAATTCGTCGACATCGAAACGACATGATGACAACGCATTTCAATTGGGACAACACAGAATCGAGATGCTAAGGAAATATTGCGCGAGTACTTTGCTGTATATAAATTCATAACGATGGGAGCCAACATCGGCTACCAGGCGGTAGATAATGTGCCTGTCAACGATGAAGATGTACATGAATTGCCAATAGGTGATAGATGGCATGATTGGATTTGGAATTTTTTAAAGGGTGGTACGCTGTCTGACGAGGAAAGGGATCAACTTCGGAGGCGTTTCACTAGGTTGGAAGGTACTCGTAATTCGGATACTTTTCTCATCCATGCGGAATCTGTTCGTCAGATAGCTTATGTCTTATTCTGGCTTAAGATTATCTTTGCGGCGATTTTCACGAAATTAATGATCTCGCCATCCCTTATCGAACATTCTGATTTGAAAAAAATATATGGCTACAATAATGTACGTTATTTCCGATTCGATTTTTTTTTCTTTTCTCATGCATGCATTTCATTTTGACTTCAATAGATTTGCATTCTATTTGACTACAGTCCCAGTCGCGAGTATGTTGCGATGATTTATCCACTTTTCGAATACGCTTTCTTTTCTTACGTCATTCTTGATTTCGTTCATCTTCGTCTCAGTGTCAAAAACTCTAGCCACCAATGGTTGTTGACGATGGGAACAGTTGCATTACCTTTCAAGCTTTTGTTTATTGGATGGTTCCGAATGATCTTTGTATACAATGTTCAACAGCCCAAAGTTCCATTTGGAGTTCGTGGAATTGTTGGACATACTTTAGCATTCTTTGGACTTCAGTTTGCCTTGATTATGGTAGCGTTTGAACATATTGCTTTCATATATGTCACGAAAATCAAGTATCCTCACCTTAACCTGAATTGGACACAAGCTCTGGCCGCCATATACTTCTGTCTTTTTGTTTTAAATAGCACTTTTCAAATGGTATTTGCCTTTGGCTTATTCATGGGTAATGATTTTCTCAATGTCAGTGGAGAAAATCCTAATAAGCAGAGTCAATTGTTGATTCTGTTTGTTGATCGAATGTGGCTACTACTAGTTGGAATCATGCCCATTTGGTTTGCGCAAGTTGGTCGCAAGACACAGGCGTATGTAAAAATCACTCTAGAGCTGAATAGCGATGCTTGGGAGGGTCTTGTGGAAAATGCCGAAAGGACTGTAGCTCTTCGCGCTATCCAAGCGTAATCATGGCAAATAGCACATTGGATTGTCAGAACTGACTTTTTGTAATTGAATGTTGGATGAGTTTTCAAATATTACCGCACGGCATATGACGCAAATCAAGCCGCATTATCTTCTTTTTTCAAGGCTGGGTAATCATCAATTTAGGATAACGAATTGAAGCAAGTTAGCTTAAATCTTCTACCAGGAATAAATTATAATGAACTTAAATCATAAAAATGTAAAGGAATACTTCCCATCTGAAAGGGAAAATGTCCTTGTGATGCTTAAATTGAAGTAATTTTGCATCCACTTTTGTGCTGAGGAACTTGAGTTATTCGTTATTTTTGTCTTTCCTTTAATTTTGGTTTCATAGAAGATTCACAGCTAGAATGTACAGCCTTAAGTTATGTATTGGAAAGATGAGAAGACAGTTAAGATACATGTCCAAGAGACTTTACGAACATTTCTTTTAATTAAAATCATATCTTTTGTAAACTACAAGATGTCCTCATGTTTTTGTTATCATGCTGGCTTGCATGCATAAAGTTGATTCAGTGTGAGCGTAGGTGCTCCACATAGCCAAAGCCTTCCCTGGGGACCAACAGTTGCTTGGGATACTCCATAAAACATATAAATTGTTGTTGAGGATTGAAAATAGTGTTGTAAAGAAATTAATCCATTCCAAATGCACTTTTTTGCGCATGTAGAATATTGGAATACACTTGCTAAGCAAACACTATCAAAAAATTTCCCTGCAGTTTATCAATAGAGTTATTGACAACAATTAAATGTAGAACTAAACTAGCATTTAATAGGAGGCTGCGGAAAATGTATGAATTGAGAAAAGGTCTTTCTTATCCGTAGTATTCAGATTGAAAAGTCAATGCAAGCCATACTATTAGTTAATTCTTGAAGCAAATTTAAT
>CAAAJI010000665.1:19251-31633 GCA_900642245.1 Fragilaria radians | reverse complement strand
ATGGCGTCAATTAGCACTTAGACAAACTCTCACAATAGAAAATGATTTTCTACAGTCAACATGGATATCAGTGTTTTTATGACATCAATTAGCACTTAGTCAAATTCTTTAAATAGTTGAAATCTAAGGTTCTATAGTGTCAATAGAAAATGATTTTTTACAGTAAACATGGATATCAGTGTTTTCACGACATAGATTAGCAATTAGATGAATTCTTGAAATAGTTGAAATCTAATTTTGTATAGTGTCAATGATAATAATTTGTTCCTTACATCCAAAATTTACTTTGAAATCAAAGCATAGTGGAGATGAGATCCAGAATTCCATCGTGACAATAAAGCTTGAATTGAAAGTATAGCCTTTATTGCAATAATTGCAATGCGGTCAGCAATCATGAGCCGCAAGGGAAAGAGTTACATGAGTAACTTGGAAAACAAATATGTAACTAATTGATTGCAAGTCATAGCAAAGGAGCGGTAATTGACATAAGCATAAATCCTGACACTGGAACATCTGAAATCTTGTTGCAGTTTTTGACAACTTTATATTTGGCATGTTGTCATGTAAACAAGCACAGGTATCCAAATGTTTCCATCTCGGTTGGGTTTATAATTTTGTAAAGTCATCAATGCTACTACATATTTCAGATAGTCAAGTGATTGATCATAACAACAAGATTGTTGCAGATTGAACTCCGACAATAGCTGTTGACTTTTAATGCGGATAAGTCTTTAAATATGTTTAATTTTGAAGGTTCAGACTTGACATGTGCATACCGAGTGTAAAAAAAGGTTAGGAAAAGGTTTTCGTGTGGTATTGCTTAATGCCAATGTGTACTTGTGATAAACTGAAGGCATGGGCTTATTCCTTTGAAATAATTCAAAGGGGAAAAGCACACTTTTTTATTTCTACTCCCAACAGGAATAATTTGAAGCATGATATCATTTAAGAGTAAACAACTATGCGTTTAGATCAATTATTGCTCCTTGTCTGTAACCATACCGTGTCGCAACATAACATAGCGATGTCCATTGACCGCTTATGTCTCAAGGGTACCTCTGGTTGAATGACTATCTGTTTGACTTGCACATTGCCTGTGCTTCCTTTGACAGAAATTTGCCACATATACGCTTAGTTTGAAAAATGGATCATCACAATCAAAGGAAAATCTGAGTCTCAAAAGCTCCTCCCTTACCTACTCGCCTTCAAAATGGCTGCATCTGAATACATTCATTTCTGGACACAGTTTAAAACTTTATTATGTTTTTATTTGTTTTTACTTTTGATCGATTTAGCTTACTGAGAAGCAAACTACAATTCCACGGTTGTAATCAGATGCTGACGCAAAAGGCCAAAAAAATGTCATGTATCCCACAATTCTACTAGATAAGCTCCAATCTCTTCCTCATTACAAAGTCAAGGCTATCACGCTCAAAATATCTCCAGCCACAACATTGAACACTTTATATTTCATATTTCACCTACCCCTCATTTTTCAATATAACATCTAAACCAATTGTAACGGTTTCTCCAAAGAATTCTCTAACTAACTTGTGTCTCCTATCCTCCTGATCAACATTTTTCGTGAAGATGCCGGAGTTGATATCCTTTGGTCGAACGGGCATAACCAACATCTAAACCCATTGTAACGGTTTCTCCAAAGAATTCTCTAACTAACTTGCGTCTCATAGCCTCCTGATCAAAATTTTTCGTGAAGATGCCGGAGTTGATATCCTTTGGTCGAATGAACTCTAATTCAATTATCTTCGGCAGATAAAATGATATCTTTTGGCAACAGGGTAAGTCCGTACGCCAATCGCAGCGTTTTTAGACCAAACAATTGCGACGATGAACAATTTCCTTTGCTGCCTAAAATGTCTATGTCCTTTACCTGACTACTTGTTACCCTCTTTGAACCTTTGGTACGTCAAGAATATGAAAAATGCCCCTTGTGACGCTAGTTTTTGTTCCAGGATCTCCTTTTACAGTCACTGTCACAGAAAAAGTGCACATCCCAATTTTCGTTTTCGGTTTTTCGCTCCACCATTGAGAGAATCTTTTTGATTGCACTCAACATGTACAAAATCTATACACTCTAACAGCGCTCTACAGTCTTGCTTATATCAAGTCCTGAATTTTCAATTAGATTCTGCTGTTTAACAAGATAAATAAGCATAATATGTGTCTAGGATTGATCAAGATTATTTTGCTCCATTTTTAGACTTGGACAGCTAAATGAAATAATTTTTTATCTTTGACCTGATCTCCATACTCGTCAGTCAATCAATTAAACAAATGAGGTTGCATCACAAACGTATTATTCTTTATTCTGTTTTCTATAGCTTAGCAACTTAGTTAATTCAAAAGGCTTTCTTCAGAATCAATAAGTTTTCAAGACAATTATCAATTCCAAATTTCTTTTTTCCTTGGCAATTACCAGATAATCATAAACATTTATCTAAATAATTTTTTCATGTCATATTGTCCACAAACACCTATCTGCATTTCTCCTAAAAAAGAAATCTCCTCTAGAAAATGTACATTCTCTAGATCTTTAAACCACCAGACTGTAGACTTTGTTTGTCATGAGGAGTAAAATTGTTTGATTCTGACTTCATTCTCCATTTAAATCGCTTCCTTTGATTATCAGTGTAAAATGCTGTTTTCACATCAATAATTGAAGTTCTCAACCCCCAAACTAGCGATGCCATAAATATAGCTCTACTGCATGATTGATGACTGGGATAAGCCTCGCCTGGAACTTAATTGTAACCAAACAAAACAAGCATTGATCTAATAACTTCCTTTTTCTTCATTTGAATGTCCCCATACACTTAGTGCAACATCTTCCTTGAGGCATAGCTTCTGCTTTAACTACTGTCTGAACCCTATTACCTCTTTTCATTAAATTTTTTCATAGCTCTAGATCATCGTAATTCCAAGCTTCTTCAAACAGTAATGGAACTTTTGTCAAATTTTTTGACAAGGTGCAGCAAAGGCTTGCCATGTTTAACAAAAGGCAAATAAAAGCCAACAAAAGAAGAAAAAGAAGATTATGGGGGCATTATCTGTCTCATTAAATTAGTGAAGAAACAGATTCTTAGCAGTAAACTATATTACGAGCAAATTGTCGATTGTATTAAGTGGATTTTTATGTTGTAGCTTTTATTTATAGCCTTTTTATCTTATGTCATAGAGCATAATGTAAAATGAACCTTGATTGTATGACCGCATTAACTCCTTCAATCTCACTTACAATTTTGAATCTTGGAGTCCTCAGGGTGGAATAGTACTTCATATTTTGAACTTCTTCTCCAAAACTTTCCCCTAAACCCCTTTTGCTGTGATCAACGTCTTAAACAATCTTACATCAAATGGAGTCTGTTAACTTGTTGCTGTTCCAAATTCATAAGCTTTCAAAGACTCAATGACCTCATCAATTGTCTTATCTGTTCCAATGATGAGGCAAGCATCCACGTAGATAGCCATCAGGACAATTCCGCTTAATATGATCTTTATCCTTAAGCAAGGATCAAGTTGACTACCTGCAAAGCTATAGCCTTTTATGGCTTCAACAAGTTTCACATAGAATTGCCTGGTATTTTGCACCAATCCTAAGGTAGTCGTCTTCAAAAATACGCATTCATCTTTTGATGTATCCTAAGTGGGGTTTCCATGAAGATCTCTGCCTTCAAGTCTCTATGCAGGAAGAATGGTTTCAACATCTATGATCCTGGCCTTCGGTTTTCTCACATTTTTCGCAATAAACAAAACTAGAAACAAGACATCACTCACCAAGGGAGCAAACTGCCATTAAAATTGATCTAAGATACTTGACTGTAACCTTTGCATTTGAAAAACTACTCTAACAAGAGAGTATCAATTTTTTATCAAGACAAGGCTCCAGAGTAGCATACAGTAAATAGTGGAACAAAAAGTACATTTTAAATGTCTTTTGAAGATTAGCATATAAAAGGAATGAAATTGCATTTATTTCCCATCAGATTGCAAGTTTCATTTGCTGTCGACGCGATACCCACGGAAATGCAATATAGAGATCTTAACCAATATAAGTGGATCAAATTATGTTGAATGTCTTTATATTCGCCCACCAAATAGCCTTTTTTGTTTTAGATTTTCCATTCTTGAGTCATGTGAATATCTCATGTCGCTCGAATCTCGAAAAGGGTATGTCATAGTGTCATATTATACCGGAAGTCTCTACTTTTTGGTATTTCAGCTCCAAAACTAATTCTAGTAAAACATAGCGGCGGGATTTCTTCATTGTCAAACTCTATGAAAGATTTGATTCCAATAAGAGGGCTTGAAAATCTCTTACTTCCAATTGTGTGTACACAAGCAAAAATTGAATGCTACGAACCTTCAGAGCTTTCAAAGATAGACAAACTTGCACATGTTGGCACTTTATCATGATTGACGTATGCTTTATCATGATTGACGTATGCTAAGGTCCTGAGAAATGTAGTCCCCATCGAATCCTTTGGAAAAAATGAGCATATGACTGGTCAGTTTAAAATAAGGTTGCCTTGGTGTATCCCTCGTTTTACTTGGAGAATGAAAAATTGCAATAATGATTTCGATGGAAAGCAAGTGTGAGACTTTTTTTATTGTTCTAGTAAAAATATTCCAGATTTCTCAAGACTGATTTCTGAATGCTATTGACTTATTGAAGCACATGCTTTAAATCTCAAACTTTAGTTGCTCAGAAGTACTTTTTAACAGGTAATGATCGATTAGGCTACATATCAATTATTCATATCAATGGCATGTACGCTAGCTTGTTTAAATCAAAAACCTTAGCGATAATCTTTCATCCATCATTAGCTTTGAATAGGTGAGCTTACCCAGTTAATTTCCCGCCATACCTAATCTACTTACCGAAGACTGAGAATATCTCTCAACTTCAATCCAGATTAAGTAGGTTAATGGATATGATATTTAGTAATCTGAGACATCTGAGAATCACTGAGTCAGCCAGAGAGCAATAAAAATTACTCAAAATTTCACTTTATGGTAACGCTTATAACTTCAACTGTTGCTTTTTGTGAGGAGGACATATAAAACAAAATCATCGTTAAAATTATAATATACATTTTTGAATTTATTGGCTATATTTAATTCCGTGACCACCAATAGGCAATCTTGTTCTTGCTGTTTTTTACATCCGTTTAATTACTCCTCTCTAATCGAAAATCTAAGTTCTTGTGCAACATGAAACATGGCAAAAAAGAAAATTTACTTTAACCTTCATAAATATTGGCCACAGACAGCTCTGAACATATCAGCGCAATGGGCTTCAATTTGTATGGCATGAAATATTGATGTGTTAGGATTTCGCTTCCTTGTTCATGATTCAAGTAAGCATATCCTATCTTTCGCAAAATTCTTGAAATTTTCCTTATATTCTGGCATTAGTTATCATATAGCGATACTTATTCCACTAGTTAAAGCTTGACAATCCTTGTCAAGCGGCAGTACTATTGATGTGTCACATTTTCTCGGTATCAGACAACTTAGCAACAAACTCATCAACAGATATGATTAAGGATTTCAATTCATAACAAACTAGCCATAGGGGGGAATCACGGATGTAAATCTGGGTTATTTTAAATGTTATTCGCGAGTTTGGGTTTGTATATAATTCTCAAATAGTGATGACTATTTGGTCGATTTCGGGTTTTATAGTTCAATATTTGGGCAAGTTGGAAATGAATTGGGTAATGTTTCTCCCATTCTTCATTGTATATGGGGAAATATAGATTAAGTTTCTCAAAATTGTGTTTTGACAATTTTGGTCGTCGTCATTTTTGCTTTTAAGTGATGGGGGTAAAATATAGAATTGTTTGGGAGAAGCTAAGTGTGTTACATTACATCAAAATAGATGACTATTTTGGCCGATTGACGAAAGGAAAGAACCAGATTCGACTCTTTATTTCTTAGTGGGTAATGCAGATGGGAAACTTGTAACGGAAGGCGCATCGGAGAGTGAAGGCGACTCTGATGGAAACGCAGTAGCCGAAGGTTCGTCTGAGAGAGAGGGAGTCTCGGAGGGAAAGTTAGTGGCCGAAGGTACGTTGGAGAGTGACGGTTCCTGCGATAGTGTAGGAACGGCTGAAGGCTTGTTCGATTTCGTGGTTGGACTAAGAGTTGACGAGGGGCGATTCGAAGGCGAAGGTGTTGGGTTAGGAGAATCTGTTGGATTCACGGATGGTCTTAGGGATTTCGAAGGCGATTGTGAGGACTTCTTTGTAGGAGTATTGGAAGGTGAAGGAGTTGGGAAAGGCGAGTCTGTTGGAGTTTTTGAGGGCCCTGCCGTGAGAGTTGGGAAAAGCGTAGGGTTAAACCCTGAAGGAGACGGAGTAGGCTCTGGTGATTCGGTTGGTGTTGAAGATGGCAGTGTGTCAGTAGGGGTGTTAGAAGGGGAGGGAGAAGGGTATGGAGAATCAGTGGGAGTTTTAGACGGGAATGGAGATTTAGTTGGATTAGCAAATGTTGGCTTTGTGGTAGGGGCTGGAGATGGTGCTGTAAGAGGAGATGAAGTTGGTGCAAGAGTAGGCGTGGTATTAGGTTGCAAAGTTGGTGGTGGAGTTTTCCTTGTAGGAACATCACTTGGATTCGGGGATGGTGCAGGAGTGGGGAAGGGGTTGGGTCCCCCTGTAGGTGGCGGAGTGGGAGGGGGGGTTGGAGGTGGTGTAGGAGGCGAAGTAGGAGGGGCGACAGGAGATGAGGTAGTAGGACCAGGAGTTTGACCCATGGCACCCGGACTTCCTGGACCAGTGGCTGTAGGCACGGAAGGTGCGGTTAATGTAGGTGTCTTGGTAGGCGTCTTGGTAGGTGTCTTCGTAGGTGTCTTGGTAGGTGTCTTGGTAGGCGTCTTGGTAGGTGTCTTGGTAGGTGTCTTGGTAGGTGAGTTGGTACGTGCATTGGCACGTTTCTTGGTTGGATTCTTGGTGGGACTAGTAACAGGCTTAATCGATGCATGATGCGCTGGCCAAGCAGAATGCTTTACAGGATGCCTCATACTCATACCCTTGCCTTTCGAAATGCAGAGAGGGTCAGATGCATTTTCAGGTAAGGAACAGTCCACCGTCTGGAGTGCGCGATCGAAAGTGTCTAAGGAAAAGTGTTTGTCGACGAGGCCTTTAATTCTGCTTGCTGCAACGAGCTGCACAATAGCAAAAGTAACAATAAGCTTCATGCTGGAAAGAAACTGAATTTTATAATATTATGCTTTACTCAATCAAGTATTAATGTTCGAAGTCCAACGAGGTCTTAGAGATGTAGTATACAAGATCAGAATGAAAAAAAGTTGTATCGCCATATCTCGTATTTGATATTTGACCTCTCGCATGCTTATGCTCTCTCTATCGAGTTAGTGTATTATTATGAAAGTTGAGGTTAAAATTATTGCAAACCGAATGATGAAAGGAAATTTGGAAATTTGGATGGATTACTTTGAAACAGAACCTCTTTTTTAACAAATCACATTAAGCGACGTAGAATGTGAAGGTGACTCATGATTATAGAGAAAGACTTCGTACGAATACCGCACTGGAATGAATCAAAAATACGAATAGCAAAACAAGGATTCGGCAAGAAATAATAGAGAAAAGGGCAACAAGGCCTTCAGCGAAGTTGAGACCTTTCTAATTTGCTGCTCGTCAGGGTTGCTTTCTAGATTTAAGTTTAAACTGTAACAGGATATCCGGTACCATTGCAATTAGTAGTTTTGTCATTGGTATTTTCGGTTTTCTGAAGTAAAAAATGGTGAATATATTCTGAATATGTTTGTTGAGTGTAACGTAGCTTGTGTTATCGTGTTAAACTATGGTATATTGGAGATTTTCTGCAATGAGATGCGACTATAAACGAATTGCTCAAAGAACAATAAATGATAGAAAGTTGATCTCACCTCACTCCCAGACTCTGCGTGGTGAAACCAACACGGGGACGGAGGATGCTGTTTGTATGAATTGTTACGAATAGTAGTTTAGCAATGATACGCCTGAGTAATGAATATTAAATTTTTGTAAGGATTGTCAAAACTCCGATCTTCATTTGCTGCAAATAGGCTATGACATCATCTCTTATAACGGTCAAAAAATATCTCAAAATGTGATTCATGTCACACAAATAGATCACGCTCCCCCTAATGCCGAAGAAAAATAGTCTTAAATTCACCAAACCAAACGTAAAATTCAAGGTAGATGTTGGACGGACTTCTCTGGTCTGCTACTTCCTAGGTGTGCCTCGATGTTCAATAACTCCGTCAAAGGTTGTCCTAGCGAGATACTTGTTCCTAAAAATTTTTTTCAAACGTCCGTTTCTCTCCCGGCATTTGTCGATGAAATCGGATTCTGATGCAAAATAAAGAAATTTCGATTAAACTGATTGCAGTATTTCTCCAACACGCTCCTGCGATGGCCAACTGCAATATATATTCAATACTTCTTTCCTGCACTTTGTCAACTTTGCACCTGTTACTGGCTATCTGTGATGTGGAAATACTTTATATTGAAATGTCGGGTTCTCTTGCTTGAACTCATCTTGCCATTCATTGAGCTCAAATTATATCTTTTAATCACACTGCAGGAATAACTTTGATCATAAAATTTTCGAAATTACATCATATCCACTCTGACTTTTCCACCTGTTGTGAAATCCAGTTTCATTGCTAGATAATCATGGGTCTTACCTGTTTTTGCCTTTACTTTTGCAATTGATGGATTTCCATAATTCTTCTCTTCTAGCCATGTATAGAACTCGTCATTCAATCCTGAATCTTAATGACCAGACTTTAAATTGTCTACATGCCATGTTACTGTGTGCTGTTTTCTTGCTTACTATTCTGTTTGCCACAAAAGTATCGTAGGGATCGATTTTAAAGCCAATACTTTCCAGCTCTTTTTTGAATTTCTTAAAGAACAATAATGCTGCTTGTAAAGTCATACTTCCTTGAATAACAGTACATACAATACCTTTTGATTCCCATTATTGGTTACATATTTCTGATATGCTGTAGGATCTATTGATACTAGAATGTCCATTAGTGATCCTCTGATCTTCATTATTACATTCTCATTATTATTTGTATCCATATCTGTTTGGAAAAAAACATTTGGGATAGCTTCTGTCATAATATCACGGTTTCCCTTTGCGTCATTAGCTGCTGTAATTAAAAATAGATTCTATTGATGCGGTGGGACTTGTTGTATCCTCTTTGTTTATATATTCTATCTGAATGCTTTCATTTGCACATGCTCTTGCCTTAAATACCCAATCACTCTTTTCACTTAGAAATATGAGGCTCTTTATTGCTCTCTGGTTCTCAATTTGTGACATATCGATAACTTGAATTGGTTTGAAGGCCTGTCTATCATGTAACTGCTTAATTTCTTCAACTGCAGCATCATAACCTTTTCACCAAAGTATTTTAACCCATTGTTAAGTCCAAATGCTTCCATGAATGCACACTGATTCTTCTGCTGTAGGATTAGATGGTTTAATTTATGCACTATGTGTGCAATCATAAATTGAGATACTTTTGTATACTCTTTCTTTTCATGGTTTGTGCGACTAAATGTTCTTAATGAAGATTCAATCGGCTTGGTGGTACTATCTGCTTTCCGGATCTTGTTCTTGATCTGTAGGAATACATAGGCATTGGATGTATGCATTTCCAGGCACTGTTTTATTATCATGTAGATGCCAAACTCTGCCTTGAATTCAGTTTGAAACTGCATATTCTCAATTTACGCCACCATTTTGTATTCTGCTCTCAGACTTGGCTTGTGCTGCTCCACTTCATATTTGATCAAAGTTTCAGGTAATGAGGAAATATCAAGTATTTGATTAAGAAATCTGTGTTGTTGCAGTCAGCTGCTTGTTGGGTGGTCTTGTAGGTTTTCCTTTTCCTTGTTGATTTTGGCAAGTTTATTTGACATTCATTCTGTCTCTCATTCAATTTCAGTCACTCTGATTTAGTTATCTGGTGTCAGTGTCCTTTGTTTCACTTTGATGACCTCGCTTCGTGAAGGCATGTGCTGTTTCATTGCCTCGGTTTCAATATTTTGAACTCTATTTGACAGTTTGGGTGATGGTTTTGTGTATTCCAGCCCTTCTACTCACATAATGGTTGCTCTTGGCACCTAGATTTCTACCCATGACTTGGAATTCTTAATCGATTATCTGAAATCGGCAATTCTTTGGATTTTGTGACTCTACGGTCAGTTTCTCTCTTTCTTGTCTTCCTGTATTTGTTGATGTCATTGCATGCTGATATCCTTTTCTTCACAATTAAACTGATTACAGTACTTCTCCAACACAAGTAATATGGCATACTACCATTTTTATTTCATTGTGACGTTGACAATATTAGGAGAAGCATCTATACGAATTTTGCTCTTGTCATCTTCATGACCGGAGCTTCCAATTTCCTTTGTAAGCTAAAACACCTAATTTGAATATCATACTGCTAGCGGCTGACGTTGTCAAGTAAATTAGTGTGTCTCTTGATATAAAGCATTGTCTAATCAAGCTCAATAAAGTCAAAGGGTTTAATAGATAACGTGAATATGTTCACAGGCAATTTGGCGGTATAACTGTATAACTTTGGAGAGTTTCAGTATGCAGTGTTACTGAACAATGCCGTGAGAATTTATCTTTTACTCAAAAATATGAACAGGTAAGGCTTTGGGCTGTTAAGAATATCACATGTTCTTCATCGAATGTAAATCTCTAATTAGTTTTGATTCTTTTCGATTTTTACATGCTCTGAAGAATGAAGAAGGTATTGATAAGTCATGGGAACGCATCTGTGTCCTGGAATACTCTGAAAGTAGGGGAGATGATCGTAATGATCGATGTAGTCCTAGTCCTATGAAATTTCTACAAGCAAAACATCCAATAGCAGTGACTAAGGGAGGGAATAATGAAATCACATAAGATAGGAAGATTTGATGGGGAGAATGAGTAAAGCCTGCATTAAACCAACATTTGAATGTCAAACCATTTGTGCACTTGATTCAAGGGAGCCTGTTATTTTTATTATTAAGGATTCCTCACCATACAGTGTAATGTCAAGTTTCACTTGAGACACAAGGGAACACATGCTACAGGCCTAAAGTGTTCAGTCATAATGAAGTAGATGTGAGTCAGGAATGGGATCTTAGAGTTAAGCAACACTACCTTAATCACATTATTCAGCAAGGCACATCAGCAAAAAATTTCCCAGTTACAAATATTTTATTTGATAAGCAATTGTGTTATGATTTCATTATGTGCATGAATAAACGTAAGAGTCTCAAGCAAAGAAAGCTCATGTAAATTTACCTTAGAGTAATTTTATTGTAGCTGTCCTAGATTGGATCCGATGCTGGATTTTATAATGACACTTTCCATTCATAAACAATATTTAATCTTCACTAAGCTTAACTATTGAATCATTTATAAAAGTAAAGCGTGTGGTAGATATTTAACAGAATAGTTTACTTGTAACTATCCATAGCTAGATGAGTAAATATGAGAATATTTTGATTCTACTACTATTTACTTTGCACTAACGGTACAGGACATCCCCTTTCACCGGTACACGCACACATCCATTACTTTAATTTTGTATGATTAAGCTGTTATTGTTTACAACCCATTGTGTTGGGGATTATCTTCTTGATCTTTCTGTCAAGGTAGGTCAGCATTGTCAATCTTAGTGCATTGCACTTGGAGAAAAAGTGCTTGACTACCGAGCGGAAGGTGAAAGTACACGTGGAGTGAAACGTTCAAGGAAATTGTGTGTGCTACACTTCAGGTTGTGAACATTTATATCTTATCCACTATTCTCTATCATGCCAGTTGTGTGTTTAAAATGTCTCTAAATATGATTTTCAAATGTATGCAATCATTCATGAAACTTGCCGTACTCATGGCAACCTATTACAGGATTTGGGATATACAGTACTTATCAAACCTTCACCCATACAACTTGACGAAATTCAAGGACTTTGGTACAAACAACATGTGGAGGGAGAAAATTGTTGTGGCTCGGCAGAATTTATCAAATTATATGCCTATACCTTGACTGACCATCCCATTGTAGTACACTGGGATATGGATGTGGCAGTCTTGGCTCCCATGGATGATTTGTTTGATGCCATGATGTATCCAAAAGATTCCATCGAAGGAATCGCGGCACGAGGGAGGTTGTAAAGAAATGGATACGAAAGAGAAACACTATCTAAATAATTCGCGGATAGTACACACGTCGACAACAAATGATGACGATGAATGATTTGTCCAATCATATCAAGTCACACTGAATAAGATCCAAAAGATTTGATACAAACATTAGACTTCATAATTTTCA
>CAAAJI010000664.1:0-13860 GCA_900642245.1 Fragilaria radians | reverse complement strand
TTGTTCGTATGTTAGGCAAAGGTCTCAATGCTGTGGTTTGAGGGCATAGGGCCTCTTTTGGGAGTTTAGAATTGCTTTGGCACTCAATGTATTCATATTCTAATCTAAACAAAATATAGAATACTCTCTTTTGTTAGTAATTGACTTTGGTTGTACTTGGGGTTAAGTTGCTTCACATTTACAAGCAAGTTAGGCATAACAAGATTATGTTCAGGTGATGGAAGGACATTTTTAAAATTACCACATGTCGCTATGTCTTATTCATGATCCAGCCTTCCCATGCTCCTTTAAGGGCAAATCAAGGTGTAAATAGGACTAAACACTGTGTGAAAGCAATTCTACAAAATTTCCCAAGATTTTATCGTATATATGAGGCTTCTTCTCACTCTCTTTCCGCTTGATTTTCTAACGGACTTTTAACCATAAATATATGTATTGGATCTCCATATAATTTCTCCTTTTCTCCAACACACTCCTGCTGGCCAACAATTTGGATTTATCCCTTGAATTTCTTTCCGACAATGGGTTTTATCATGTAGTCTGCTAACATCGTGTTTGTTGGACAGTAGACAATTTTGGCGAATTTCCTTTCAATGATTTCTGCAATTTCATAATACTTAACATTGAAATGCCTTGTCCTTTTACCAGAACTTGATTTTCCATTCAACTCCATCTTGATTGAACTTTGGTTGTCTCTTTAAATGATGTTCATTGCAATTTTTTAAGCCTTGGCGTACCGGGAGATGACAATTCAAAATTCACGCATCAGCACAGAATTTTAAATTTAGTGCAATAAATTTGGGATGCCTTATGTTCTTAAAACGGAGGCAGCATGCGTTGGGGGAAAACGTTCCTCGTCTTGGTGGCATTGCTTGTAATTTGTCCAACCATACAAAATCCCGATATTGTGAGTAATGCTTTCCTCGATGCATGTACAGAGGGAAGATTGGAAGAAGTAGAAAATGCATTGGCACTTCATCCCACTTGGGTTAATGGAAGATCTGACAATGGAGAAACTTGTCTTCACGTTGCCGGAATTAAGGGTCAGTCACAAGTCTCGCGTTTAATAATTAAAAATGGGGGAGATGTCAACATTCGTTCTGAATTCTCAGCCGGCCTAAGAATGCATCCCTTATCATGGAATGTTTACGGAGGTCATGTTGACAACGTGCGTGTCTTAATAGAGGAGGGAAATGCCGATGTCAACTTAGACTACGATAATTCAAAAGGAATTCCCATTACTGTCCTTGATACAATTTTGGAGGTTGTGCCAGATGAAAAGGAAATTATCCCTGATTTAGAACGATTCTATCAACTGAAAGCTCTCCTAAAGAAGCATGGGGCTAAACGATATGAAGAATTACATAGACATTGAATAACTGAATTAAATGAGAAGATTATCTTATTTCACCGTTATTAAAGATCAAATAACTGATTCCGTCGATTGTTTTGACTTTGAATTATGCTTCTAAAGAAACCTGAATTAAGTCATGAAAGTTAAGAGTAAATGTAAACGAGTGAAATTGTATCCCAATGTATAAAGTTCGACCTGTAATTGATTCTTGAAGAGTACTACATAGTTTTAAGAGCTGATCTTTTTAATTAGCAATCTAAGCAGTTTAATCGAACAATTGAATAACTTGGCAAGTATGCACAATGATATGACTCCTTAGGTCCTATAGTTACTTTTCCCTGACTACTATCAAGTGTGGTGTGCCAAAATTTGCTCCTGATTTATATCGCTGGTATAGTCCGGCAACATCATTAGATCATCATATCTTCATGGGGTCAAGGCTTTCATTTTGTTTCGATCATCAAGGACGCTATAGATACCGGTGGGAAACGCTAAATGTTTGAACTAAATTGATCCTAGTCTAAGTCTTTTTAGTGTAGCCAATCTCGTTTGATTTCAGGGAGAAAAATTGATTGATTTTTTCGGGAATAATTCTCTTTTTTCCATGAAACAAAAATCGTAAATTACATTTAAGAATGTAAGGAAAATTGAAATAAGAGAAACAAATTACGAAGTATATTTCCTTCAATGGCATTCTACCTATTTAACTTTGTAAGTATTTCTTGCTGACAACCAATACACAATTTCCCCAATGAAGTCAACTCATATTCGTACAGTTAAGGATTTGATGCCGACGAAAACGATCTAGCATGAGAAGGAATCTTCTTTTTACAAAGCTTCATTGCATTGTCTACAGATAACTGGCAACATGACACTTTCTGATCCCAGTGTAGTCATGATGTCAACACCTTAATCCAGTTTCCTAGGAACACTTCCTTGAACTTGGGATGAGCTGTTTGGAACTCTCAGAAAGATGTTGAGCCACAGTTTACCTATGCTGCCTTGTCCAGCACTTGTTTTGCACTACAATAAATTGTAAGATCTCATTGTGCTATGACAAGCTCTCAAGCCCAGCGGATGACGCTGCTGATGAAGAAGTTCACTTTAAAAGTCACTGAGATGCACTTGTCATGCATTCATTAACTACCCGCCTCTGACTAATCTTAATCAAGATTAATGTTATTTCAGTAAAGTATTGGGAGCGAGGCAAGTCATTACTTCTTTGGGGCACTGATGAATTGTTGACCCCCCAAAGAAGAATACCTTAAATCCTATCACTACTGTACTTGTCATCAAGCACGGGATATTCGAGACCGAAACAAAACCTCTTGACCTCTTCCAATCAATCCCAATCTTTACAACTGCTCAATACAACCTTCTTCCAACATTCACATTGCTGCTAAAATATGGCTATTCTCGCTGAGATTGGTTCGTCTATATTTCTCTTTTGCTTAGTTTTCGGAATGAGCGCCACCGTAGATATCCGAAAACTTCGGAAACAAATTCGAAATCGCAATGCCTTATTAACCGGTGTGACATTGCAGTTCATCATATTACCATTTCTAGGGTTTATAGTGGTCAAGATATTGCAACTTCCCGCACCTATGGGGATTACACTTCTCGTTGTGACCAGTTCTCCCGGTGGCTCGTATTCGAATTGGTACGTTTCCTTTTGGATCTTCCATGATTTGAGTTTCTGCAGGATCTTTTAATTTCTCAAATCCGTTATGTTGATTGTAAGGTGGTGTTCCCTGTTTAATGCAGATTTGGCTCTCTCAGTAACGATGACCACCATGTCGACACTCTTAAGCGTAATTATGCTACCCGTCAATCTGGTTCTTTATGCTTCTACGACCTACTCCGATGAAGTTGTGAAGTCTCTGGATTGGAAAGCTCTTTTTGTATCATTGGTGGTAGTGATTAGTGGTATATTTTTAGGACTTCTATGCTCAGCAACTGTCAATTCACCAAGGTTCAATCTGATAGCCAACAAGGTATTTGAAGTAAATTTGTCATTCATAATTGAAAGTGCACTCACAAACATGTTAAACCTTTCTATCACAGCTTGGAAATATATCAGGTATCGCTCTCATCACATTTTCCATTGTCGTTTCGAGTTCGCATCATAAAGTGGCGTTGTGGCAACAGCCGCCCGTGTTTTACATTGGAGTTGCTCTGCCATGTATCTTAGGATTACTGGTTGCCACTTGGATGGCATCTCACTTTCAATTGGCGAAGCCTGAGCGCGTGTAAGATTATCATTGCCTTATTGTTTGCTGTTTTGTCATCACACTCGTGCGCTTAACCGATTTTTTTCTTCCGACAGCGCTGTCGCGGTAGAGTGTTGTTACCAAAATACCGGAATCGCAACTTCAGTGGCTGCTGCTATGTTTGATGGTGATGATCTGGCAGTTGCTGTTGGAGTTCCTTTATTTTACGGAATTTGTGAAGCTGTCTTCCTTGCTATCTATTGTACTATATGCTGGAAAGTAGGATGGACGAAAGCACCTGCAGATGAAAACTTTTGTACAGTTATCTTTACATCCTATGAAGTGAAGGAGGCAATGGAATCGGATCAAGAGTCCATAGAAATAGTTCTTGGAGGACTTCCGAATGGTCCCATGGATTTGATCTTCTCGCGAACCAAAGAAGGATATCAGATAGACGAAGTGTCCTTAGAGTCTTTACATAATCCTGTAGAGGGTGACTTTACAATCGAGGATATGGAAGAAGAGGGGCAACAGCGAAAGGTTGAGCTAGACTTTGGTGTACAATCTGATTTTGAATCTTCTAAGGGTATTCGTACGAGGCATGCAAATGAAAGTTTAAGTCCAGAGTTACCAGCTTCGGTTTCAGAGCAGAGTCAAAGATCACCGTTGTTTCAAAACCCAACAACAGACTTCTTATCATCAAATCTGTCACAGACTCAAGGAACTCATGCTTCAAATACAACTCCCTCGATAAAAAATGTACCAGCTACTGGCAAACATATAGATTAATTCTGAGAAATCATGGCTTACGGGAGAATCCATAGAGTCATGATATACGAACGCTTATTCTGTATAAAGTAGAGAAACTGTTTTGACGCCTTATAACGTAAACAAGATTCTTGCAATCCATGTAATTGGAAATCGAGAAACAATTGAAGTTGTCAAAATGACGTGGCACCTCAAACGACTCTCTCATATTCGGCTGTGGACGAAGGAATCAAGACTAATTAATTGGAATAAAAACTCAACTTGTCTTGAAACTTATGAATCTCAAGAACTACACGTCAAATGTATATATAAATATATAGAGCAATTGATGCGATTAGTGACAAGATATGCATCACGTTCACCTGACGTCTGGACAAAGGATGTCACAAATATTTTTAAGGGTGTCAAGTTAACGTCTGACGTGTCAGAAAACGAAGTATGTATTGGAGTGTGAATCTTCTAATCAATTTACTAGATTTGTAATCCATTCCGTAATCAACTTGACACCAAATCCTGTAGCTCCTTTTTTCTCATCCCAAACTGGACCAGCCATATCAATATGAGCGAATGCTTTTTCTGAACGCACAAAGTTTTGTAGAAAAAGCGCTGCAGTAATTGCACCTCCATATTGTGAGCCGCAATTCTTCAAATCAGCTATTGTTGAAGTAAGCTGATCACTATACTCATAAGCCATGGGCATTCGCCAAGATTTCTCGCCTGTAATCTTAGATGCCGAATCCAATTCGGTGGCGAGCTTATCATTAGTCGTCCATATACCACAAATCTTCTTGCCTAGTGCTACCATACATGAAGCAGTCAGAGTCGACAGCTCTACAATACATTCACAACCAACTTCTTGGTCCACATATACCAATGCATCGGCTAGCGTTAGTCGGCCTTCTGCGTCAGTATTCACAACTTCAATGGTTTTACCGTTAGATGCTATCAATACATCACTTGGCACGTACGCCTTGGGACCAATCATATTTTCACAGGCCGCGACAACAAAGTGAACCTCAACCCCTTTTGGTTGGATTCTCGCGATGGATCGTGCTGCACCCAAGACGGCTGCGGCACCACCGCAGTCGAATTTCATTAGTTCCATTGTAGAAGTTTTTATATTGTAGCCCCCCGTGTCGAACATAACTCCCTTGCCAACAAGGCCTATCTTATGATGTATATCACCTTTCGACCGATAAACTAAATGTATCAATTGTGACTCTACTTCACTACCACGAGCAACCCCAAGGAATGCTCCCATTCCACGTGATTCACACGCTTCCTTATTGAGGATAGTACATGATAAGCCATCCGAAAGACCCAACTCTCTAGCCTCATTTGCAAGGGATACTGCATTCAATACATTGTGTGGAGCATTGACAACATCCATCGCAAAGTACTGCCCAAACGCTATGGCACGACCCTCTTGGGCATATTCATTAAATTTCAAACTTGCATTTATTTCGTCATTCAGACTAGGATGTAGCATTGAATCGTCATCCGTCACATTTGGAAGGGGATAGATGTAGATTTGAGACAAATCTTTTGCTAGATGACGAATATTATCGCGAGTCCGATAACGATTATCGGAGTAAAGCTCGTGCAAGAAAGATTGTATCATTTCCTTTACAAAATGACGAGACAGGAGTAGGATTTGTGGCAGGTAAATTTTTGCAGCTTTACAGCCCATTTCCTGACCAAGGTAAGTTCCTAGTGATGATCCAACCTTAAGCCCTAATTCTGCGTCATTAGTAAAAGTTCTATTTTCAGAATGTGAACCAAGGCCGAGTATGGCGAAGCGTTGACTACGCAGACGAACAGGTGGAGTGATGACGCCAGCGTTTGTGGCTTTTCTAGAACTGCTATCAAAGTCTCGAGAGACTGAAAGAAGACTATCTTGCACGATTTCCTCGACCATAGAAAGCCTTTCTCTTCGAATGGGTGTTCCTGTGTCGAATAAACCGATGACTACCGCATCAGCTACGTTCGCCGAATACTCACTTTTCGCACATAACACAATGCCAGCCTTTGGTTGCATCGTTCGTTCCATTCGCAAACTAGGTTCATCGTTAGTTGAGCGGCGACGTTTAGTGGCGGGCTCTGCCATCATGATTTTCCTCACGGAGATATTCAGGTTAAGTTTGGAAGTTACTGGTAGTGGCTGATTGGCACAAAGTGTGATGGGCGAAATCAGGCCATCCAATCTTCGTCAGGATTGACGCAAGTGGCGACATCATCGAGATCTAAGATACTTGAAGTTAGAGCAAGTCCCCATGAGACGGTTTTCACTATGGCGTATATTGGAATATGGAAGTTTAACAGGCATATACTCCGAGAAATAAATATGAATAGTTAGGCGTAAATTTTATGTTTGAACGGTTTTTAAAATAGATGATTCGACTCACTATTCCTACATCGGGTGAAACAGCAAAGCTCAGAAATCGCCTTTTCTTCGATAATTTCCTTTCACTTGCACAAAAATGGTAATGGATACTCTATTTTTTACACGGCTTAGTTCTTAATGGATGCTCTTTAAGCATGTCGTCCTTCAATCCTTCTAGCGGTCACTCCAGTGATTTCGCTCGACGTTCATTAGAGTTTTAGTAACATCAACATATCAGACAAACAGTAGGATATAATTCTGAAGTGTCCCGAAGACATCTAGATGTAGACTTTTCCACGGTGAGGAAAAATTGAGATCATGTATATATATATTCGCAGCGCTTTGATAGGATCGCCATATTCGCATGTTGTCCTTCGTTCCTCGTAGGAGTTACTCTCTGGGTAACGCTCACAGAGCCTTGGCGTTTCCATTCACACAATCGTATAAAACCAGCAGAAATTTTCAATCCTACAGTGTCCCCGAAGACATCAAGATGAATGATGTACTGTGAAGAAGTTTTGGAATAGTTTCACATGTTTTTGAGAAACTTCCACAGTACATGCATGCAATTACTGCCATTTTGTGGTGATGAATGGCAATTGAAGGACACTCCATGGTATCGAGGTCGGGGAAGCACATTCATAGAGTCTTTTAAGTTTAGCAATGTAAGTAACTTACAGAGCCCTTAGAAGACTCTAGAGATCAGAGATCAATACCATTCTGTGCATAGACCAGCTCAGGAAAACGTTTGTATCCATTCGTTCCTTTCACTTCACTAACCTGAAATTATTGTTGTGAGCACAAAAGTGAACGAAGGACCTTAGAACGCTATGACTTCACTGGTATGTTGCACAGAGTTTCGTACCATGGAAATAAACGAGCATTACACTTTCAATAGCATAGTCATCGACATGTTTTTGTCAACTCTAGCACAATACAAACCAATGCGTTTCAGCATGAATCACATAATCCAAACTTCACTCCATATTGATTGTCGAGCAAACAAAAGTTAAACTCTATTCTGGTTACCATGGCGTTGTACCTTACAGCTTTGATATGAAGTCAAGCACGTGGCATGATCCGAACGTATCCGCAGCTGCCCCGAGGCTATTTTTCAAATCTTAAGGGGCTGAAATTATATGTTAGACGCAAGTGATTATTTTCATGCCTCACTGTATCAGTAGAGTAAGGACAAACACGTGGCAAGATCAGACCAAAATTTTCGAATCATTTTGAGGAACTGAAACGTACAGATGGCCATGTCGCTAGCATTGTGTATCCCGATTGCAAGATGATTTTACGGAAAGCAAGCCAACAACGCGTTGTGGAAGAATATCTGACTATCAAGACATATGCATTAGTCACTTCATGTTCGTTTTATAGTTTCTGCCCTCAAATGTATATTTTTTCTTCATCACCTGCATAAAGTGACGACATCACTTTTAAGAACCAAAGGGTTCTCATCCCCAAATGAACTCACTACAATCCTTAGTATGCCAAAAATAAGGTGCAAATGCGGTGCGTGTTTTCACGTACGGCGCATTTGTCAGAGGAAAGTGAACGAGTCATCGGGTGACAAAAGTGGGTAAATTTTCACCTATGTATTAAGGACTAGATAAGTAAGTTTGGACTGAGGTGGGACTCTAGTATTCAGTGATTCCCTCAACTACTTTTACTCTAATCCCTGTCGCTTGATCCACTCGGTTACTAAGCGAGTTCCATATCCTGTTGCTCCAGTCTTTTCATTCCAAACGGGTCCAGCAATATCAATGTGAGCAAAAGGCTTCTTCTTGCTGACAAAATTTTGTAAAAATAATGCAGCTGTGATTGCTCCACCATAAGGCGACCCAATATTATTGAGATCAGCAATCTTACTGTCCAACTGTTCATTATAAGACGTCTCCAAAGGCATACGCCAGATCTTTTCTCCTGTTACCTTAGACACCGTTTCTAAGTCTTTTGCAAGATCATCATTAGTGGTCCAGAATCCAGCCATTGCCTTGCCCAAGGAGACCATACATGCCCCGGTCAGTGTGGAGAGCTCAATTATAGCATCGCATCCAACTTCCTTGTCAGCATACACCAAAGCATCAGCTAAAGTCAAACGGCCTTCTGCATCAGTGTTTCCAACCTCAATAGTCTTTCCGTTAGAAGCCGTCAATACATCAGATGGAACCATAGCGCGACTGTTAATCATGTTTTCGCAGGCGGCAACAATAAAGTGAGCTTCCACTCCTTCAGGTGCCAATTCCGCGATGACTTGTGCAGCCCCAAATACTGCTGCAGATCCACCACAATCGAATTTCATTAAATCCATCATCTGAGTCTTAATATTGTAGCCACCAGTATCAAATAGTAAGCCTTTTCCAACAATTGCTACCTTTTTGTTTGCGGTCGAATTTTTTGGACTGTAGGTAAGATGAATGAACTGAGGGTCTGTCTCACTACCTCGAGCTACAGCTAAATAGGCACCCATTCCACGCTTTTCACATTCTACTTTGTCCAAGATAGTGCAAGTGAGGACGCCATTAGATTGATCGGCGATTCGTTTCGCTGTATTCGCCAAGGAGAGTGAATTCAAAACATTATGTGGACTATTCACGATATCTTTCGTCAATGCAATACCCTTAGCTAGCTTCATTCCAAACTGTATGGCTTCTACTGCATCCTGAGCCAATTCACTCGCTTCTGCAACGAGAGTAATCGATTTCAAATCTTCAGCAATTTTCTTGATTTTTTCTCCAGTGCGATAACGATTGTCGGAATACATAGAAGAGTAAATCGAAGAAGAAATATCCGACAAGGTGGCAGATTCCTTTAGTAAATGGGGAAGGATTACAGTGCAAGATGTAACTTTGCTCTCACTAGCGATAACATTGGCGATACTCTTGCCCAAAAGAAGCCCTGTTCCATCCGATATCTTTTCGCCATCCTTACTTGGTTTTCCTAATCCCAGCATGACGTAACGTTTTGACTAGTGGGGTTGTCATCACATTGTCAAAAAATGCACCCAGAATAAAAGTAAAAGGAGTTAGGAGTTTCAAAGCTACGTGTATGATTATCGTCATCCATTTCATACCTTTCCCCCTGTGGGACTTGGAATGCGAATAGTCGGTGTCAATGCCCCAACTACGGCACCTGCCTTGAAGGATTTTTGGTTCTCCACCAGCACTTCTGTCAAGATACCTCCTAGTCTTTCGTCGATTTCTTTTGAAGCACCAGAAAGATCGACTACAGCCGTTTTGGCATCCTCGTCATCATCGTCACCAATATCTGGTCCAAAAATGCCCAAAAGGACGATATCAGACTCTTCGTAAGACATTAGATCGGAGCTGACTCGGAGAAATACTGGGTTTAAATCATTCCATTCGATATCTAGACATGGCGCATCGAATGACCATGTAGGAAAAGATTGGTCCTTTTTGTTCATCGCGATATCAGATCTGACAGCAAAATTGAAATTAGAAATTATATGATCCTTCCACGACGTCAAGTATTTTCCCTTTCAAAGTTAAGGTTAAGGGACAAGGACGATTTTAAGTGCACGAAAGAGTAGACAAATAAAACAATTCTTCATCAATACGTTTCCATACTTAAATTGGTTCCAATCAAGCAGCAATATCCTGATTGTTCAGATTTAATCAGCCTATAGAATCGCAAGGGTCACCTTTGATAGATATGCCGCTTCACTCTACCACAGTGCTGCCTCAACACTCACACAAGTTTGTTTCAGAATTTCCAAACCTTCTGAACAACTTTATTTTAGTTTAGTTAACAATGGATAGAAGAATTCGAGAAGGTCAAGTTTGTCTCTTTCTTGTAGAAATTAGATTATGATTTACTAACAGTAAGGGTCGTCTCCAATACTGGTACACGAATGCATCTTTTAGCCTATAAATGGATTTATAGTCCAAGTGTGTTAGCCATTTTCCGGGACAGTAATCATGAAAACTTTGCAGTCTTATATGTCAGCTGCTTATCAATTCAAAATAGATTTGAGTGGCCCATGAAAATGTTTGTCACTTTGGTAATTTGAAAAGTTCTTGCAAAGTACATCAGAGATAATTGACCTTTTACTGGCAATCAATTCAATTGGATCTTTGGCATTCCTAGTTAGATTTTCTATACAAAGACAAATTTGCATTATTGCAAAAACATCAGAAAACTATGCTTGCAATCAACTTAAGAATCTGATAACACAATGTAGGTTTTGAAGTGACAAGGGACAATTTTGGTACTTTAAATTAGTCGCGACAAATATTCTAAAGTTGAAGTTTTAATCCAGTTTGCAATCACTTTACAAGTGATGAAACCACTGAACCTGAATACATCATGCTCCCGCAATCCTATGAATGATAATCCTTTAAAGCAAGTGGAAGTAAACTGTTAATCTGTAAAAAAATATTTCAAAGATGGTAATTTTCGATTTGCCCTACCTCGACTGAAGGATCGAGAAGCTAATCCCCAACACAATAGTTTGTAAACAATAACGGTTTAATTTATAAGTGTTATATATGTGTGTGTAAAGGTATAAAGAGACTTCCTGTACCCTTAGTGCATAGTAAATAGAAGTAGCATCAAAATATTCTTTTATTTACACATCTTGACATGGGTAGTTATAAGTAAACTATCATCTTCAAAATCTACCACAAATTTAACTATGATTAATGATTCACTAGCTAAACTTAGTAAAGATTGAATGTTGCTTGTAAATGGAAAGTATAATTTTAGAATCCAGCACCGTATCCAATCTAAGACAATAATAAAAATGATCTTTTTACTTATCTAATTAAGAACTTCGTTCTCTAATAACAGAGAGTTTAAGATCTAAAGTAACTTATTCTTATTGACCACCAGCTTGTCCTTATGAACAGGTTTAGGGGACTAGTCTAAACAGTTGGGAAGAAGCTTTATAATAGCATTATCGGCTATCCAGAGGACAGGTATATATTAGAAAAATCAATATTTTCCTTTGATAATCTATATTTCTTGCAAAGTGATATAGATGTTCATCTAAACTGCCTTTGTCCCCTGAACAAGTGTTGCATGGCATATACAGCAACGTGACCAGCAAACTTCATAAGCTAGCAACAATTTTGATTCTTCCAAGATGTAATTTAAAGTTCCAAAGGAATAATTAAATATTTTAAACTATGTAAAAAAATAAACCCAGTTGGCATCATCGTACCGATAAAAACGAATTCTGGGTAAGCTATACATAGATTTTTGATTCATTAGATTTTTGATTCATTGCTTTTGCTCTACGGTGAGATATAGCAAGTAGACACAGATAAATTATAGACTATTTTATTGTTTTTTCTGTTAGTCTTGTCTAATCTTGAAACTTTTCTCAAGAGATGTTCTCATGAGATCTTTGTGATTAAATTCAAAGATTTGCAATCTTGTTCTAAGCTTCCTCCAAACTGCTTAGATAACTTACTTCAACCTTGTCCAAAAGGACAAGTTTGTTGTCCATAAGGATAAGTTAGTTTAGACCTTCAACTCTTTGTAATTAAAGAGTTGTCATCTAATTTAGATCTTTATTTTGATCATTGCTATAACCGTCTTTCTTTAGATCCGGTCCTGGATTGTATAACAATACTCTCCATTTATAAGCAATCGTTATGCCTCACTAAGTTTATCATAATAAATTTGTGGTCAATACAGAATGGGATGTTTTACTTGTAACAATCCATAAATAGATGAATAAATATAAGGATATGTTAATCCTACTATTAGGGATTTGCTTCTTGATCCTAGTCAAGGTAGGTCAGCTTTATCATAGTGTTTCTGTCAACCAGAGTCCAAGACACAATTTTTCACCAAAGGATTTAGGCAGCCAAAATAGCAAAGTTGTAGATTCAGGTGTGTGTAGTTGTAGATGGCTATATCTAGAGGCATCTTTATGGATAAATCTAATATTCCATTACTGGATTTGGAAATGGCCTTAAAAACAAGCACAAAATAGGAATTATACTTCTTTCTTGATTGATCTCTCACAGTGGACTTGTTTGCAAAGTACAAACGTCCAGTCCTGTATTCCAAAAGATTCCCAAAGGAACGTCACTCTCAATCATATTTGAAAAAAATGTAGTCAAAGTCAAGACCAAATGCAACAACCAAGTCATTTAAAATTCACACAAAACCTAGACTGAGGTTGAAGTGAAAAAACTAAGCTGAGTAGTTCATCCAGCTATACCATGATGGCGTAATGTAGCATATGCTGCAAAATGTATTGTCATCTCAATACTTTTTGGAGCATGCTTAATGTATCTACATTCTAAGCATTACTTTAATTTTAAGTTGCAGTTATATCTCAAGTGACAAACTCAATTGCATGTTGATCAGCTTAAAATGAGGGCATTTAGCTGTTTGTGCAGTCTGTTGTAACAATAAGGCATAGCTATGTTGCATGCCTGTTGTTTGAAACATAGAATGCAGTTGTCTCAAATTTGGAAATTTGAAATCCCAATCATAGAAGTGATACTTCAGGAATAGCTGAGTTCTTACGCTCAATTGATTTTTCCATTACATATCTGTTCTGTAAACGATTGTCATTGTTCAACAAGCTAAATGTATCCTCTTCATAAAGATTTTCTAAGCAAACTCAGAAGCTCCAAATATCAAAATTTCTATGTAGACACTCTTTCAAGAATCCATTGTTGAGTCCAGTAATTTGGATTGCATTCCTCCATTGTTACCAAAATGCTTGGTTTGGGTATTAGGGAAACTTCTTGTGCAGTAAGGCAGTCACTTTTCCACATGTTTATAATACGAAAGGTATTGCTGCTCACTCGCTCGAAATTCCACCGCATACTCCATAACTTTTTATCCAATTTGCCGACGAAAACACCAATACCTTCGTCATCTGTGTTTAAGAAGAATTGGTTTTCCCATTTTGATTGAACAATGTCATGCATGGGAAAGTTGAAATCTCCAGCTCCTAATCTCAACCACCTCTGTGACCACCATCCACTATTGAGTGACATAAGAGTAACTCTAGCTCCTGCAAAATTGCCGGATAAGGTAAGATACATCTCAGTCTCCCGATTTTTTATTCGAAATTCGCTTTTCGGTGAAGGATTTATAACAGGCTTTTGAGGTCTCTTTGTGGGGGATGATCGAGGGGGACGAGCAGTAGGACA
>CAAAJI010000663.1:12845-30389 GCA_900642245.1 Fragilaria radians | reverse complement strand
AGAATGGGATGCAGCTGTTAAAAAGACTCCTACTCCAAAACAATCATCATCTTCCATCATGAAAGCGAATATCTATGGGTAAATATGGGAATGTAAACTCAAATCCTATTTTTGGAAGGAAGGTTCCAACAATTTTCCCAGCCCCCAAAATATGCATATACATATATATAGATTCTAAAAAGGGGGAAATTGAACAGACTTCCATCCTAACAATACACGTCTGAAAAGATAATCCTGTAAGTAATCAGTGCTGCAAGCACCTAAGTGGTACACTGAATAGTGTGGAAAGCAGAGATGCTTATAATCCAGGATAATTTAGTTCAACACTCATAATCCATAATTAGATACATCTAAAAACCTAGCTGTGAAGCTTATATAAAGCAAAAATAACAATTAGAAGTTAATATATAAATAATTTTGGCTACTTCTAATATCTGTGACTTGGGATCCTCGCTATGAACCTTTTCCTGTTTGTCAAGTCAACTATTCAACAATATAACAATATCTTTCGCCCTTCCTATCACGTACTATGTTTTTCATGCGTCTCTATTCTCATATTTTTAGTGAAGAAAACAGCATCATTTCCCTCTGTCCTAACAAAGAAAATTGTAGCATTCCTATCTTCCAGTTCACGGAATAAAGTGGCATCTTGTATGGATCAGCCTAGTGTGAACCCAAGAAGTAGAATTTTCCTTTAAAGGATAAAGCCGATGTTGTTGGTGTAGACCACAATTGGAAGTGCCGCAGCGATTCCAAGACTCTCCGATAATATTAGATGAAGCTGATCTCCTTGACTGCTACATACAGTATAGTCATCCTCAGTGTTGAAGAACGTAACACCTTTTGCCCTGTTGCTCTAGAGAAGAAAGTCACCCAACAATTAGAAAAGTCCGGTGATACTGATCCGATTCTCAGTATCTCTGGTCCAATCACTTTTCTTGTACTTTTCATCATCCTTTTGCCTTAGTATCTAAGGTAAAGTTTATTACATTCCTTGTATGCATCCAATCGTAGCTTACCCTGAATTGACGGGTAATGATTTAGAGAACCGTCAGAGTTTATGAGTTTTAGGAATCGATCGAATTTAGAAATTCCAAGACTAAACTATTAGGATAACAATTTGAGAAGTTATTCAAAGTTATTAGTCTTAAGTCTATATAGAGCTAGAGTTGTCTTATCATCACAACTTCATCAGGGATAGTTACTCCAATTAACCTGCTGCAGCCATTGCTAGGAATATCTTTGAGCTTTTATGAGACTCTTCTTCCTTTTCTGAGAACACTATGACTCATAGATCTGTGCGCATCATTTGATGTTACTGGTTCTATCGCGAATTGGAATGTCTTCTCTTCGTTGTTCTCACATATAGTTGAAAGAGTCCGTTGTGTTATTGTATGGTATACTCCACCTAATTATTTGTCATTACGTCTGTTCTCTGATTATTCGTTTTATTCGTTATTTGTTGTTTACCGCGCTGGAATTGAAGTTGTAATTTTTCTAAGACTAACATTATAATTTTTCATTTCTCGATATTTTATCGTCGTCGTACTTTCACTTCGTTTACACCGAACGAACTGATAGAAATAGCAAAAGAGCAGCTTCAAGCAGCTACATCTTTGCTAACACAATCAAGTTATATCATTGCTGGTTATGAGCCCAAGCACTTATTGAAATATCTAAAGAAACTGGAGATATATTGACATATTGATAATGACCGAAATAGCTATTGTGCCCATGAGAGGGGGTATTCACCCAACTTATGGCATATATATAGGGGAAGCTGAACTTCAAGGATTAAGTACCGGTATACATCCCAGCGGCGTAATCCAAAGACAATTATGTCTCTAGAACACATTTTGACATCAGCCTGAGATTCTACAACAACTTTAAAATTTGATGGAAGACTTAAACCCATTGTTGGCTCATCCACTGAGATTGGAAAAGAGGATTTTGTGGACCTTCTAAAAGAAAAAATTAGAGAGTTTGGTCAAGAGACCTTTTATTATGTAAACGACGAAAGTAACCTCACATTTGAATTATTTGAAAATGCTCACTACTTCAGACTTGAAACTCTTATGAGTGAATTTTTTAATCAACTTACTGGTGATCCAGATGATTTCAAAACTTTTGATCAATTGGAAATTGATGAGATTGTTTTGTCAAGACTTGTGGTTAGATCTACTTTCTACAATAAGATATTCATTCGCTATGGCCACTTAAATGATTTTGAAGACTTAGCTGGGTCATGCTTGTTTCTAATTGCACTTGAGACCTGTAATGCTTCAGTTTTTGATGATGTAGATGAAGCAAGAGAAAAGTTGAATGGACTGAATCTTAAAAATTATGCTGAAGAATAATAATGCAAGGAGACTATGCTTTACCCCTGAACACCGGCTCCAAATTGTTAGGAAAATTAACCAAATCATCAAGTGAATACTTCAATCGAAAATGTTTTGCATTGCTTGATGAGGTAAAGCATACGGAACAACAATCTAAGCTCCTTGATCCAAAGTCAATAAACATGGATCCACAATATTCAAAGCTTGGACCCATTGGATTAATTGGAACTATCCAAGATGTATATGATACCTTTGTGTCGGATCATGAATGGCCTGCACTCAGCCATAAACTTCCTCAAAGTAATTTGATGGCAAATCAGATTAGTCAGCATCATAGAGTTCCTCTTCAAGAGAGAGATACAATGAATAAAAAAAAGACCATCTATACAGCACCAATCCAAAAAGCAGCAATACAATCCCAAAGTAAAAGGAAGAAATAACTCAACATTGAAAGAGCTAGCACCTTGGAAGTATGTTGAACCCAAAGACTTCAAAACCCATGAAAGATATGGATGGAAGACAATGGAAGTTCTGTACTAAATGCAGATGTCGCTTCACAGGCAAACAAGGTATCTATCAGTTATCACATTATGATTCTGAGCATCAAGACTCATACCAAAAGCAAACTCATTCAGATCAAAAGTGGAAAAAATTGAAAAATCATAATCATACCTCCCAAGGTAATTTAGCTAGCATTCAAGAACACAACACAACACATGCCACATTGCCTGAATATTCTGTGACAGAACCCATATATCAATCTCAGGATGATCCGCATTCCATGACTTTCACTGGAGTATGGTGTTGTGAAATTGTTGATGATGTTTCCTATTCTTCAGGAAAAGTTTAAATGAACAGCTCTACTCAACAATCTGAACCTGACATTCAAATACAATTGTGTGAGAATCCAATCATCCAGGAGTCTGTTTGCATGTACATCCCTGCAATGTTCAATGATCAAAACCAATTCTTCCCAATCATTTTTGATAGAGGAGCAACTCTTGCAATCACTCCTTCAAGAGATGATTTGATTGACTTTCAAACAACATCAAAGATGAAGCTTGAAGGAATGGCAAATGGCATCTCAATCAAGGGATATGGAAACATTTACTGGACATTCCAACAGCAAGATGGAAAACAGCTTACTTTGAAAACGCAGGCATACTACGTACCCAAGGCTACATATTGTTTGTTGAGCCCTCAGAGCCTTTTTGATAAAGAGAATGGAGTTACTGCTTCGTTGCCTCGCTTATTTCTTCATAAACGAAACTAACCCTAAAACTAAAGAATATTGGTGATGCAATCCAATAGGTGTCTCTTGATTGAATCATGTGATTAGACCTTGAATTGAACATGCGGTAGACATCACATGCCTGATTTGAAGGGTGTCCAACAAGCATATAGATGGTTCCTTGATCCTTAAACTTTCCATGAAAAGTCTTAATTGTTGATGCTATCCCTTGTCACAATTATATTTGAATAGAAAGAAAAAGATTTTCTGTAGCTTGTAGACCTCTACCTGTTTCGTGTTACATTTGCTGCTGTGTCAATTTGCGAAAAAACGAGTCACACTTCGGATAGTCTTGCTGTTTTTAAAACTTGATAGAAGTAAACTATTAGGCCATAATAAAAAAAAGAACTTTCTAATGTTGAATTCAAAGTAGCTTTATCTGATGATGATCCCGCAATTACTTGCCTTGTAGCACCTGGACTGGTTGGATCAATTTTATTTCTTCTGAGTAGTTAAAAAGAACTAGTCTTGCCATGGGAAGTCCTTTTATAGTAACAACAAACGAAGGGTACACCGGCATCTCAATGCCTTCTGATCTCTCCTGAGATTACATTGAACGGCTTATGGCCAAGCATCCCACATTTACAGCACTTTGACTTCAATTGTATCGAGAGCTTTATCATCTGTACATTCTCTTTGTACCTTCAATATCACCTTGTCATTTAATCTCTTGAAGCATAAATTTCATTCCTCTCCCAAAACTTCGTCGATTCTAGTTGAATTTGCTTTATTTCCAGTTCCCTTTTTTAGCAAGACTGTTCAAAGCTTGTATTCACTTGTAATGTTTTTTAAAATATGCATTAGGAAGTGATCATCTGTCATTATGGAGACCATGTCTTCTAATTTCATTCTCAATTCTTCAGGGGAGATTACTAAAAAATCCTCATTTCTCTCTTTAAAGTCAGCATGCAAAAACATCCATCCTATGCAATGCCTGCGTTTCCTGCCTTGTGCTTGTAACTCTTGCATCTGTTAATCTGATTGCCACGTTTCCGCTGCTTCTTCTTACATTCATTGATACTAGAGGATGACCCTTTCATATCTATGAGTCCGAGCTTGCTCTTGTCTTCTTCAGTATTCTCATTGATCTCTTCACCTGTCTTATGTATCCCAAGCGTCTCCAACAATAAATTCGTAATTCCAGACCCCTAGTCTTGGCCAGACACTTCTCACTCCAAGTAGACCATTCGGCTTTCTTGCCAATGAGGTTAACAACTTTCATATGACTGAAATCACTCATTCTCAAATAGCTTCCTGGAATCAAATGGAATAGTGGTGAATCAAATGACAAATGAACCTAAAGGAAGAGAAAAAATGAAACGTTTCGTTTATGTATGTTAAATTCTCCTCTTTGTAAAAGAAATGTAAGTTGGCATTTAAATGATTTCGCTCATTTAATTCAAGGCTTCATTCGATACTGTTCTCGCTCGATCATTGATATGTAACTTAGTCTCCTCACTCTTTAATCATCTACTGTCAGATGTGCTTGTTCTAAAACCATTCAACAAATATAAGTGATACCTTCTAATAAATCTTAACTACAAGCCTAGACGAAAGCCTTATATTCTTTATCTATTGAGTATAGTAATAATAATGATAGTTTAACTGAGGTTTCTTCGACGCTTCTATCAAAGTGCGAATTTCTAATAAGCTATAGCTTTAGATTTTATCTTTATGTTTTCCTCATGTACATTCACTGGGCAATCAACTCGCCTTAAACTTCATTTATATACTGTTGAGGATTAAAGTTTAGCAGGCTAAAATAATTAATGAATTACTTGGAGAATGCATCACAGATATCAAGCACTCAATCCCTTTTAGTCCTTCACCTCGTCCTTGATCTGAATTTCTCTTCGCTCGATCACCAAATCGAATCATTAAAGCACTTGCATTGTAGATTTCGCAATTTCGCATTTTCGCAATTTATAATTCATATGCACCTAGAATTGTGCTCTCTTCTTTGAGCTTTTAGACTACATTACAAAAGTAAACACGCCGTCACAAAATTTTTGGTTTCATGAAATCATCCTCACACACAAGAAAACATTTGATTGGAGCAAAGTGCACTCATCAGTAATGATTTTTGCCTTTTCTTTGTTGCACTTCACTTAAATTGGCAGCAATAATGCAGTAAGTTTGATTCTTTTTCTCATTACTTTTGATTTTTGAGCACAATTCCTTCCAGTTGACTCCACCACAGTAATCAACGAATTGCCTTACTCTCCGATTGAATCCATGTTTAGTGCTACTGCTTAACAATATCAGAAGGCATTTTGCTTCATTGACACAACATCTGTGCTCAATCTAATTCTATTTGAGACAAAGGATTTAATTGATGAATCACTTTCTTCCGTTGTGTTGTGCAGGAGAGAAAATATGCATTCTGACATCTTCCTACGTTGAAACGATACTTTTTCAGCCTTAACTTGAAAGTGTTGTATTACATTATGCATTAACAATTTTACTTCTAACTCTGATTTAACGGACATTACTCTTTGACAAATCAAACCACAACTACTACCTAAAAAAGAGGATAATTAAGAGGTGGAAAGCAATAGGAAATCCATAGAGACATTGGTAAGTGTCTGTTTGGATCACTTGAAATAGAGATTGAAAATGTCCTTGGGGGAAGAATTTGGATTTGAACGGTAGTCACCCATCTGATATTCTAATGGATGTTTGACTGTAATGAAAATACTTTGATAACTAACGTAACGTTGTGAATGAAATTTCCTATACTTTCAAAAATCTGAATCATGATGCTCTCCAGCAAGAACCATGGAACAAGAATGCGCTGGTTCAAAAGGATGAGAAGCAGTACTGTTCCCCTGCTTATCATGGTCTCATTGCAGATTTTGTCAATAAACTATTTAGAGAGACTCCTGCTGAAGCAGGATCATCCTGATGAAATTAGTGATATTTAATGCTTGAAAGAGTGTGTCAACATAAAGAAGCGCAATGTACGATGATATTATATCTGAGTTTTGTCTGATGTATTGACGAAAGTATCCTGAATTTGGTACCAATCTAATCATTATGCTTTGATTGGAGGCAGTCAAGTCTCATCCCCCCTCCCCTAGAATTCAGTTGGTTGCAACAGAAAGAAGATTCTATCAAGAAAATTGGTAGGATTATTTAAACAAACTAGAGTCCCAAATTAGACCGGATATAATCCTTTTATATGTTTATTTATATCGCTTTAGGAAGATTACTGATTCCAATTTGAAGTTACAAGATAAGACACAAAAATCTATTAGATGTCATTAGGCAAAATGATTTCAAGAGTATTCACTGGTCTTGAGCAAAAGAATAGATGGGAATATGACATATCCAAATATTCAATTAAGGCAATGCTTCCCCACTCTTGACAACGTTTAACTAGTTTTTCCCAGTAAAAACAACCTTTTGTGAAGTTATGATGCTTCAATTCCGAGCGAATTGCTATTTGATAGGCCAGTATTTCAAAAAGAATGAATGAACTTTGCTTCAGGGATTCGATTGCATCATCAAACTTGACTTCCCAATTATTTGAATGAAACATGGCTTTCCATAGTGCATCAAGTAATTTCCAAATGGGATCTATAATAGGAACACCATCTCCATGCCATTTTCTGATTATCTTCATATTTTGTCTTGCCATTTGTTTAAATCTTCTCAAATTTGTCTTTTCATGAATCAGGAGAGATGCAATCACAATAAGTGAAGTGAAGAATGCCTGATCAAAGTGCAGATGCATTATCTTCAATGCTTTCTCAGCTTCTGGTAAAGTCTCCTGAATTAAGTCCCAGCGTTCAAAAAGGAGCAATAGTTTGAACCAATCTACAATAAAGGCTCCATGGACATTTATGTCGCCATCATTCTGATAGCATTTGCCTTCAAAACTCTGATCCATTACTTCCCCAATCATTCTTGCTGGGTCATCTGATTCACCTCGTAAATTCAGAATATACTGTAGGTGAATGACGTGAACCTGCCACATTTGCTGCGCGTGCGATTCCTTCATTTCAAAGCAATATCTCCGGAGGTTGCTTTCCATGTCCGATAAGGGAGCACCAAGATGAAGCTTTGCATCGATATAACCAGAGATCCCATAAAATGCAAACCCAAGGTCTGCTTTACTTGCTAGCGCCCATCTATAACTTTCCAGTAGAGGATCACATACACCTGTGAGTTGATCTCTCCACGGAAAAATGAACATAGAGGTGTAAATTAGTGAAAGAGCCCTAGCTCCTAAACTAGTGACTTTGCTTTTAGCCATCTGAATAGCAACTTGTCCCCACTTGTAAGCTTCATTTTTTCTGCCAAGGGTCAGAAGCACAAATGCATATTCAGCAAGGGAAGCTGCGGTAGTAGGACATATCCCGTATTTGGCTGAGATTCGAACTCGCCGAAGAGAAAAGTAAAGGAAGGTATGATTATCGTTGTGTGCAAGGCAAAATGCGTTGACAATAGCATACACTTTCATGGCGGCAAGTTTTCTTTCATTCGTCATAGTGTCCATCGACAGAAAGTCTTCGGGGTTTTTGCGGATCAGAGCTGCGCCAGTGAATAGCAACTCGGCAACAATATGCCTCAAATTCAATAACTTTGGAACTGGTTCCCCTAAAGTTCGTAATAATGTGCATGCCCAATCCAGCATGGCTTTCATGTCCGATTTCACTCCAAAAGATCGAATTTTGGTACAATTAGCTCGAATTGTATCTTGAAGGGTAGAGGAACGATACAGAACCAAATCAATTGTGCCATCGCTCTGATTCTCCTTTCGAGAATAAATGGTGATCTCCGCGTACATCTGATACACTTCCATGCATAAAGTGCCGTGGGTTGACCAGTCTGATTCAAGTAAAAGGTAAACAGCACATTCGAGATACTCCGAAACGTGGTCGATTGCCATTTTCAACGCGGCCAATTTTGCTGCACTTAGAAGTAGATCGATGATTTCCAATCTTTCGTTCACTTCAACTAGTTGTTTTGCCGCAAGGACCATGTTGTTTGCTGCAAGGAAAATCGAATTTTCATCCAGAACAATTGATTTGTCATTTATCACCTTCATCATCGATCGTCCCACCATTAGGTGCATGGTTTCCCTCTTAGACTCTGGTTGTAACAAATGATACAAGTAATGCTGATAAGAGTCGTGATTGAAACAATATTTGCTTATGCCTAGATTCTTCAAGAATCCCATCGTAGTGGCGGCATTTACGCATTCATGCACCATTTCTTCATCGTAAAGGGAGTCGTTTTTTTCCATCAATACCCGATATAAAAATGAGGTGTCAAAAGAGTACCCTATGAAAGATGCAGTTGATAGAATTTCAAAAGACACCATATCTAATCCTTTCATTTTTTTTGCAACTACTTCACCAGGGTTGTTCGATAATACCTTTTCGATTTCAAGGAGGGACCATTCCCATGAACAGGTTTTTTCTGAATAAAATAGAGCTTTTGAGGATTGTAGGTAGATTAACAACTCTACTGTTGAGTGTGGATTTCCCCTCGTCTGTTCATAAATCACATATACCAAAGGAGAAACGGATTCTGCAGGTAAACCAAGTATCGAAGATACCATCGCGATAACTTGGATATCATCTAGGTTTTCCAAAGAAATTTCAGTACAATGTAGGTATTCGACTACGTTCCCTTCTGAAAAAAGCATCTTTTGCGCGTCGAATTCATCTTCACGGAATGCCATACAGAACAAAATTCCTCGAGAATCAGAGTTTTTGATAAATGACTTGATTAAATCTATTGACATTTCATCTGCCCATTGCAAGTCATCAATAAAAATGAGTGTTGGATTATCCTTTGTAGCGATTAGTGAGAGGAATAGCGTACAAGCAATTTTGAACCGAAAAACGTCATTTTGGGTCACCAAAAAGGAGCTGTCTTTTTCGAATTCAGCTTCAACCGTAATCAAAAAATTGCTAATAACTCGAGACAGTATCATTCCTTCTGAACCCATTGTCTGGATTAGCTTTTTCCTTGGATCGTTGCATGGCTTACTCTGAATTATGTCACAAATGTCCGAAAATGCAGCTACAATAGCAGAATACGGTTCTCTGCTAGTTTGAAGTAAATCAAACTTTCCTGACACAAATATTCCTTCAGCACTACTCATGACTACCGATCTCATCTTTTCTACAAGAGAGGACTTTCCGGTCCCAGATGCCCCTTTCAAGAGAAACATTTCAGACTTGCCTACGCTTGTTCTTTGCAAAGCGTCTTGAATGCATCGTAATTCATGCTCACGTCCGGATAACTCGCGGGCGTGTCGAAAGCACTCCTTATTATCATATTGAATGAGTGGCAATGTCATCAGGCTCGTAGAACATGATGAATTATCCATAGAATTAGATTTAATTTTCATTATCGATATATTTTCAATGTTAAACTCAGTGTGCTGTTGGAACCCCAGATATTCTAGAAAGGTGTAGTTCAGGAGCTAAACAAATAGGGTATCGAAACAAGTCAAGTCTTATTCGTCGGAAGACCAGACACGTAATGATTCTACTATTGAAGCTACTATTTTTCAAGGGGAACGGAGAATTAGACTACAATGAGAAGCCAGGGTAAAGTCCGACATTGTTGAGTATGTATTCCCGGGCGAGCAAAAGGACGAGCATTTAAATACCCCGAAATTTTCTCAGAAGATAAAAAAGTTTTATGCATCTTCAAGCCAATCTAACTCAAGTTACCACAATCTACTGACGAAAAACATGAATTATGGCTCCGAATCTGGGGCCCTTAGCTGAAAAATTGATCGATATTTCTTGTACAACTAACTAGTGCTCAAATTTTACGTACAAATAGTAAAAACGCAAGCTTAATTACCTTTTTACTACCATATTTCTACGTAATTACTAGTATTACTCGGTCGACACTGCTACTAGAATTCATTTCTTTTGATTCAAGGTAAGCAATACGGGTTGTCAAGTTGGCAGGCAGGAACGTTTTTTTTCTTCGGCAGGGGCACTTTTTATCTTCTTTGGAGTGGCACTCCTCCTATTGGTTGGAATTTTTTTACACAAAAAGGACCTGAATCGGGGCAGCAACTTTGGCAAGCAGGTACTTTTTTCCACTGGATGACTCCTGACAATAAACATCACTTCCTCAAAGCATTGCTGTTTGTTGCGCTTCAAAATAGGTAGTGATTTATAGTCTTCTCCATTTTCGGAATGTAATTCCTTCGCTGCGAATATCTTGGCATCTTGCTGATATTATGCTTTACAGTTGAATTGGGGGTATCAAATTGGTCAATTCTGATTGGTCGGCAGGAAGTTTGGCAGGAAAAAGTAAATATTAAAATTAGTTCCTGCATGCCAACTTGACAACCACTAATATTACAGTTAAATGTCTTCCTCCTCTTCATTTCACGATCAATAGGAGGAGGAAGACATAAAACACCTGCCCAAATCATTGTTTGAATCCAGGGTTCCATTTGAACCTTGTTCCAGTGAACACCACCATTGTGAAAGCTGTCTCCATTGTTTGGTCATCTGCACAAAAGATGGCAGCCATAATCCACTGGGTCAAAAGCCAGAGACAATGTTATTTGCCTTTCCCAGAATCAACTTTCCTAGGCCATAGATATGATTGCAACTACATCTTTCGTTTGAAAAGATATACATTGATTTTCCAACATGTAGGAATGCATTGTTGACTTCAAACAAGGTTTGAAGGGCTTAAAACTGAGACATCCAAGGTTTGGATCAATGAGTAGCATTTGGAGGGAAGCACAACAAAAATAATCTTTAAGGAAATTGCCTTTTCAGCAATCTTGTCATTGTAGTGGCTTCAATAGCTATCGTCAACAAGCATCAATGGTTGCATAACACTGCTTGGAACATTGTTCCCAAAATGTTCCAGACATCTGACAAATACTGTAGAGATTGTGAATCCCTTTGGAGTGGCTGTGATCGTGCTTCCAAACTGTGCAAGCATCCATCACATCACGATTCAATTGCTTCCCCTCCACCAAAAACAAAAGGGGTAATAACAAATTCACTTGCAGTCACACATGCAGTGATTGTGAAGTGACAGTGTGACTCTGCACACTTAGTCCAAACATTCTCGCTCCCATGGACCTCCACTACTTCTTTGGACCTTTGACTCTGACCAAATCCTGTTTCATGCATGATAAAGATCTGGTCAGAAGTTAAGTATCTTTCTATCAAATGCTTCAAGAGATCCAAAAAGAAACATTGCAATTTTTCCTTATTTACCTCTTTCCAAACCCATTTAGCCACTTAAGTTGCTCTGTGTGAAAATTTAGGATGCCTCTTCAAAAATTTGTCAAGCCAGCCCCTTGAAAGTTTCTTTGCAAATTGTGAAGAAATTCTGTACCCTCCTGGTTGAATGACAAAGTACATTTTGTTACCTTTCATAAAGATTGTCTCCCCGACACCGGTTTTCCTTGGCTCTACATTGCTACAAACTGCTCTATGTGAGAATTGAGATCGAAAAATTATGTCCTATTTTAAGAAAATTATGAAAAATACTCTTGTTTTCTAATCGTGAAAGATTGAAGTCTTGACTGACTAATTTTTCATTACGATAATATTTATTTAGATCAGTCTTTTATTTATTGTCTTTTAGCTATGCCAGCTTGCCAAATATCTTTTGACTTCTCTTTATTTAGAGATAAACAAATTACTTATAAAAAGGTTCGTAAGACACATGTGATTTATTATCACCTAAATTTTAGAGACCTTTGATTAGTATCATCTAAAATTTGCGAACAGAAAAAAACTACAAATATTAATATTGTCATTTTTTGTTTTTAGATGTGCTAATATATCTGATATGTTTATCATCTAGATTAGCATGTACTAGCAACACTGGACGTCTCCAAATGTTGGTACAAAATAACATCTCTTGAATTAATCTCTTTTATAGATTAATTCGGTGTGTCTAACTTAAATCTTAAAGTATTATCTTCTAAGATTGTAGAATACAGTACACAATCCAGGCCATGAGATCTTTTTAAGTTGTCCAATCAATGGTTGCGGTCTTGGGCGGTTGGGCTCAGCGTTTTCCTTGACTTTTTTGGATTTCGGAGTCAGTGTTTGCTTCGGAATGTCTGGGGACTTTTGCTACACATTCCTCAGCTTTTTGCACCATTCAAATATATGTGCACTGCTGCTGACAAGTTATATGCAGTGTAACCTTTTGTCATCCCTGTGAACACACAAGAGCTGATGAAGGTATCAAATGTTATGCACTGTTGCTGACAGGTCATATGCATTGCAACCTTTTGTCATTGCTGTGAACACACAAGAATTGATGAAGATATCTAACGAAATGCAGCAAAGAACAACAAGGCGAGTTTCGTAGTTTTTTGATCTGAAAACATTAGCGCAGCAACATTTTGTGCCACAAGCTGATCCATATTGCAGAATTTAAAAATAATGCAATACGATTGGCCCAGTATGGAATGAGGTATTCATTTATAGTAGTTCATTTTTGAGTATCCTCATTCATTTATTTACATTCTCTCTCTTAAGTGTTTTCATACTTGTGTACACATATCTTTTAAAAAATGTAACTGCAAAGATATCATGATATCTTTGAGCCGTTGGAATTGGCTTTCTTAATTTTTGTGGCGTGTATAGTGCTTCAGTGATAATAAACACTGTGTATCGGTAGTCCCTTGGCCTATTCTTTGAAAGTGATCGTAGTAACTCACCCATTCTGGGGTTGTGCAAATTTCAGCATTATTGCTAGATTAGTTCGTCCAAGAAGATGTGTGCAATTTTGAAGATGTCCTCGTATAAAAAATATCTGGGACAATTTAGTTTTCAATTGAAAACCGAAATCCCACTGATGAGAGTTTTAAATTATACTTTGCCCAAGGGAACACAAATTTACTTAGTCTTTGAGCATCCTATGATGTACTTGTAAATCCAATCATGTCATCAATCTTTTTAATCAGATTTGATAAATTTTCCAATAATTGAATATACTTCCTGATTTGTTTTCCCATTGAGATTGTTTTGCACATATTTTTCGAGATGTAAAAGGAAGTGCGAAGCACGGTCTGATTGGGCCCGTTGAAGCAGTAGACTTGTTTTCAGCGAATTCCATAATTATTGCAATCTAGTCAGCTATTTTTGCATTCCATTAAGATTCAATATATGCTTGCCAGTAAGTTGTGTTAAGTTTAGTGGATAAAATGTCATATGGTTGATCCTTTTCTGTCAATAGTATTGCACCCCGTTGATTAATTATCCGTAAGCGAAAGCTCTAATTGGAGATCAAGAAGTCTGTGGTTTGTCCATGTAGATCGATAAAAATCACACTGTAAAGGTTCACGGTTTAAAGCTATGTGGACAGTTTAAAGTTTACAAAGACTACACTCTTGCTAGGACTAGACAGAAGAACGTCAACAACGTTTAGACTGGATAATTATATCTTGGGTGAACGGCTCTATAAGTAAGGAGAAGAACTTTCGAGGATCAAAGTTCTGGGCACCTTTTGTTGCTGATTATTGCCGAAGTTACTTTCTAAAATCGTAAAGTGAACTCAAGGTGAAGTGTATTTGATTGCTTACTGACTTGAAAATTGATAAGATTAACTTTCAATTCACACGGTTTGATGAATCAGGAAAATCAAAGCATTACATGCAAGTTAATAGCAAAAGGTATGGGAGTTATATTTGAGTTTTCAGGACCAGGAACTCCTTTGCAAAACGGTAAAGTTGAAAGAAACATTTGAAACGTCAAGGATGAAGTTGGGAATAGCTTGTGGGCAGAATGCGCCATGGCCACAGCTTAGATAGAGAGTTAAGTGCCCTCTGTAGTGTAAAACCCAATCGTATTGGCGCTATTTTTATATTCTTTTACTGGCATACGAACTCAATATGTTCGCACAAGATTAGTCAGGTACATCAAAAGATTGTATTTATTAATGCATTTATTTGGTCAAGGGTCAAGAACTCCGTTATCTTCCCGGAAAACGGTATTTTCTGGAACGCCCGTTTAGGCAATACTGTCACTGAAGATGCATGGTGAAAATTTGTGATAAGGAGTGACATTGAGAATTTCTTTCACGTTCAATCCTAAATAGATCACAGCAAGCAAGAGAATAGCGACTTCAACAGGCAGTTTAGTAAATTCCGGTAAAGTCTACAATTTACTCTCCCTGTGATGCCCTCTGGGTTATTCTATGAATATTACAACATGAATTTTATCGTAGAAGAACGATGAGAAAAATTCCTCACTTACTTCAAAAAATTATAGAGGAAATGAAATACTATGTGTACTTGCAAAGGAACTTAGCGTGATCAAGGATGAGCTGGCATAGCATAAAATTAATATAATTCAGTTTACCCTTTTCAATCAATCAACATTATAACCTGGCAGCATACAATGGGCAACCAATTTCTTGTATTTGATCCAAGATGAAAAAGAGAAGAACAAGTGGTGCGTATGGAAATGGAATTGTCCACATTTGTTGTCAATCAGAAAGTTCTTACCATCCAATTCACAGGCGATCTTGAATTTCAGTTGTTAAGATGTATATCAAAACGAAAGTAAACATCGTTTCAAGCATTGTAGTAAGGCTGAGAGATGATCTTACTTATACATTTTTCTTTTTCTTTCAAAAGAAAATCATATTGGAACTGCAATTGAAAAGTATATGTGCAAATTTCCTCGTTGCGGTCCTCCCTTTATTGGCATTCCCTTTCCGTGAACGGTGAGAAGTTTGCCGTCTTGAATCGGGAGATCGTCTTTATCTACAATGACAGGAAGTAATTCACCGTCAGGAAGCGGAATGCGAATTCGGGCTCCGTTGGTCGCTTGTTTTGACGACACTTGACAGTGGTATATCAAATCGTCACCCTGTCGATCTAAGAAGGGATGCTTCTTTTCTTCAATAACAAATGTGATACCAGGAAGACCATCCACTGGTGGGAACTTCACCTTTGTTCCGGCTTTCCATCCTTTCTTTAATTTTATTTCAAATATTTTGGAATCCTCATCACCTGTATTACGTCCAGAATACGAAACTTTGAATTTTTTGGTAGCTCCAGTTGCTAGGTCTTGCAAAGTACACGGAGCAGATCGAACGAAGTAAGTTGGCTTTTCAAACATATCGCTCTGGCTTTGTCTATATTGGAAAGAATTTGGAGAAAATCCCCCGTTTTGGCCCATCATCATTTGTCGCAGAAAATCGCCAATATCCATACTCGTACCACCGGAATTGCCGAACGATCCAGAGAATTGATCAAAGCTAAATGGTTTTCCTCTTTGATATTGAGATTGCCTATTAGAGAATTGATTCGTATTGAAAAAAGTAAAGAATTCAGGTTCCGCTCCATTGAATCCTTTTTCCTGTGAGAATCTTGGATCAAGTCCTTCTTCGCCGTACTGATCATATGCATTTCTCTTTTTCTCATCAGAGAGGATATCGTAAGCCTCTGAGATCTCCTTGAATTTGCTTTCCAAGCCGCCTTTGTCAGGATGATGTTTCAAAGCCAATTTACGGTACGCTTTTTTAATTTCTGCAGGTGAACTGTCCTTTGAAACTCCCAAAATTGAATAGAAATTGCGGTTTGCTAGTGCAGATTTTAGGGTCATGCCTAGAATTATCAGAAAGAGAAAGAGATGAATTCGTCGGAGGTTCATATTGACTATCATTGACTTTGTTAACTATTGAAGAAATGACAGGACCATGAAACGGAATTTCGGAGAGAATCGAGAATGTTGAATTCATTGTATCAGTAAAGTACTATCAACGCTATGGCAAGTAGTTTTTCCAATCGCTAAATTTGATTGTAACGGATTTCAATGAGGAGTGGTTTTCTTCACATTTATGCTTGCTTTGGGACTTTCCTTCCATATCCACAACTTAGCTTCTATTTGATTCGTATACCTCAGCACATCTGTCACCTCCAATGCATCAGTCTCTGAATAATTACTTTGCGGGATTTTCGACAGTGACGTGGTTCCAAGAGAAAAAAGATACAACCTGATTCACTTGGACTTTGCAACAGTTCCTGGGAACAATGTCAATTAAATACATTGCCTGGATACGAATTATTTTTTGCCATCCTTCTGATCTTTTGCATATTGTATGGAGTCACTATCATCACTAGCACTATGTTCAAACTATACGCCTTTCCTTTCTAAAATTATTTAGAAGTTCTCTTTGCTGTGCATACCTATAAATTTGTGGAAGTAATTCTAAAAGATTTAAAGTTCATTTAGCTTATATCCCAGAAGTTCTGTTCCGAATATACAACTGAATCAGTTACCAGCAAACTGAGAGAGGAAAATTCTCTAATGACTTCATGATGATTACTTTTACGGTGTGTTAACTATCTGATATTCATTTGGATTCAAAATGTTCCATCAACCATTAATTAGCTTGCATCCCGTGTATAACTACTTCGTTCCGCCTAAAGGATACCTACATTATGTAACAAATTCACTTTTTAAAGGCAAGTAATTTTCATCAAGTAAAGATAAACTCTCAATAACATTCAAATCAATAAAGAAGTATGCAAACATGAAAATAGACATTCATTAGATGAGGAAGACAGTTAGATGATTCACTAATTCGGTTGTGCAAATAACTCGATTGAAAAATTGTTGAATCGTTAATCGGGTTTGAATTTTTATTGGATAAACGACTCGAACATGACTTCTAAATTCTATCACACTAAACAAATTTTCCTATCACATAATTGTGAGAAGTCTTGTAATGTCAACCACGACTTAAGGGTGTGCTTGGACACAGGATGTGATATAAACATTAACACGAACCGATGATGTCCGTGGTAAAACCAGATTATAATTTCAGGTGGAAAATTTGAGATGAGTGCCGTCGAAGCGATATTTCCCACTCCAACCTGCCCAATTGAGGCTGACTTGGAAGAACATTGTTATCCCGCACCATCATGCACTATATGTC
>CAAAJI010000661.1:8027-20946 GCA_900642245.1 Fragilaria radians | reverse complement strand
TCGAACTAGACATGTGGGAGTAAGGTTTAATTTTTTGAGAGAATTGAAAGAAAGTGGAGTAGTTGAAATTCATTGGATCAGTACTCATGACAATTGTTCGGACATTCTTACGAAAAACTTACCTGTGAACCTATATAACAAACATTCCAAAAGATTTTGTGTTGACGATCATGATCCAGAGATTACTTCGTGGGAGGGTGTCGAGTCAATTCAGAAAAAGAGTGGATTTGAAGTAATCAAGAGTGACACTGGATGACGAGCGATGATGCAATAAGACGTTTTAGGTAGTTAGTGTAGTGGAAATGTGAATGAATACATGTATGAACATCGACAAAGGTCGACTCGACAATCATGCTTTCAAACATGAAATCTAAGTTAGGAAACAACTAATTATAATCATAATTTGATAAGCCAAGCTTCTAATATTTATTAGTAAATCGTTAGAGTAAGCAAACATGCAATATTGCAACATGGATAAGGATTTTTATTTTTTCAATTCAGTGCCTCAGTGAAAATTTAAACAATCACCTCCATTTATTTGCGCTTTCTTGCGATGACAATCGTTAACAACCTCAGTATTGTACAAGATATTGAAGACAATCTTTTCTGCTTGTCATAAAAAGTGTGACATTCCAATCTGCATCATAAATATATTAATTTTGCAAAGTGCATGTATATTCACACATTCCTGTTTGTTTTATTTGTATGGCTACATTGCGAGCAATTCTCCTGATGAATTGAAAGATTTCACTGGGTCTGACTTAGACTCATTCTAAAGCAAAAGCTCCTATATATCTTTGTAAAATACTCCATAAAAAGATGTGTGCAATTATGATTATGATACTTGATAAACATTTGTATACACATAGAACAGTAGTGAGCATTATCGGAGATGAAAATCATGGATCCAAGCCATAATTGAGGCAATTGTCAACTTTAGATGGATCGAATGTTTTCCTTCCAGTAATTAAATCTGCAATGCAGATACATGGAGTTTTATTAATTGATAGAATTTTGACGACTTTTGGATGCAAATGCATATGACAATAAGAATATTTTTGCCTATCCTACATCTCAAAAAAGCCTGTGTGTGGAAAGAAACAAAATAATAGTGACGAAGCAAAAAAAGGAGTGTACAGCTTGTTATATCATTATTATGCTATCGGCATGACATTCTTTTTAAGACACAAGTTTGTGTGTGGCTGCCAATTATTTACACTCTGCATAATTGCAACCTATATCAATGATCTTATGATTTGTGGTACCAATCGCATTAACCACCTAGAAGCTATCAATACATTGAAAAGCGTAGGAGCCCTTACAAAGACTCTTGATTTGATAGAATAGAAACCATCATTTGGCACCGATCAACTAATGAGAATTATATCCATTGCAAGCAACATTGCAAACAATGTCTAGTGCAATTCATTCAATAAGGCAACTAAAGTTCTTTATAGCTTTGAAGGTACTACTATTTTGAAAAATTGCGTCACACCAAGCATTTTGTAAATGTTGGATAGAGCAAAGGTGATTATGATATCATAATGACCGATAACTGCAGGCAGGTGTTACCAGCACAGAGTCATATAAACCTCTGTGTTCCACCTTTTCCTGTTTCTTCAGTTTACTCAAACTCTCTATAACATTCTATCTAATCTTACATTTCTCATTTCTTCAATGCGGACTTCTTCAAGCCACTCAAAACGTTTATGCTACTTTTGCAACATGGCGTTAAACTTTCGAAAAGCTTTTTGATGCCATGTGCTTCTTTTCTTACCATTTCATTAATATATTTGTTATGTTTTATCCTATCGACGTTTAGTTCAGAAATAAACTAATACCTAAGGTCGAAGCAGTTTCAATGAGATTGCTATTCAAAGTCCTACTCAAAAGGGGAAGGTGTTGTCTCGAGATACTTGAACCAAGACCGTTGCTGACATTGATGATGTCTACTAGCCACTTCAAAGAAAGTTCGAGGAAAGAAAAGTCCCAACATCATTTGCAATAATTTTGCAAGAGGTAAGTGTCTGCCCAAGAATGCTTCTGTGACAGACAAGGCCACTTCTGGTGGTGCTGATTGCAAGGGCTTTAGTGAGTGTGAGTGAGGATCCCATGACTGGAGTTGGTGAGTCTCAGGGAGTTTCTGAGGCCTACCATCTTTTTGTCAGAATGCGCTTTGTTGAAGAAGAGGATATGTGAAAAGGCCAGCTTTGTCTCTTCAGAATTATTGGAAGCAACATATCAGGCCGGATGATACCAGCTGGATGGGAATTTCTAAACCTGTCACTTCTGACTTCTAACGTGGTTGGAACAAGGAAAGGTACCTTCAAGAATTTATGGTGATATATGCCATTCATAATGAAGGAGCAAATTTCAGGTTTTCAGAATTTCTCCCTGTTCTTCAACGCAATCCTGATTTGATGTTCATGATGGTTTCTTATTTATGCATTAATTATGTCATTTGTGAATAATTTGTAATTGTCGTATTTTGTTCATGTAGAGATAGATAGATACTACAAGATGTGTGAAATCAAGGAAATTTACGTGCAATGATACATAATGCACAGGTGTTTGAAGAAAACATGAAACCAGCCGTAAACATAGGCCATAACCTAAATCAAGCATTATTACCTTTTGGAATCCCCTCCCATGCAATTATACCCTCAAATAGACACTGTTTTTAGGGTCATCGACTAGGGTTAGAATTTTAATGCATTCAAGATTGTATGTGTCTGTGATAACGTTAATCTTTTATTAGTATTCACTAGGTAATGGTTCAGCCTTGGGCTGCCCTTTTCTTTTACCTTTCTACGTTTTAGGACAACTGAAGTACTTAGAAAAATGCCTGATTCACAAGACTACGAAGTGCCCAACTGTCTCTTGGATTCCTTTCATTATTATTGCAATGTCAACTTTGAAGCTTATAACAAATAGTCAAGATACTTAATCTTCTCCAAGACAATCTGCTTAGTCAAATTCTCCTTTTTCACCACGGCCGAGTTGACATGGCTTCTAATTGCATCTTTATTTCATCCTATTCTATGTAACCTTTGATCAAATAATGTTACTTCAGCTTTGTTGATGGTTGAAGATTTTACTTGTTACAACTTGGAATATCATCCACTAAGCTCTTTAGATGTTTGTTAAGGGGAAAAGGAATTTTAATATTTCACAATTTTGGTGCGGCAAAAGACAGTTTTAAGCCACAAAAAAATCACGGTTCGAGGATCGAGCCCACGCTGAAATTCCAGGAAACTTATGGTATAATTTCCTATTCTCAGGAGTGAGAAAGGTGGACCACCAGGGAGACTCAGCCTTGAGTCCACTTTTGAAAGTGGTCAGCCTTGAGACCTTCCAACGATGCAACAAAGTCAACTCTGTTTTATTGCTATGGCTTTCATTGTCTGAAATCTCATTTTCTGAGTTATCAGATGTGGCTTGGTCAGTTGCATTATCAACCACTAACCCATCATTTCGTAAACACAAGATATATAAGAAGAAGATAGAGTCAACCTATCACAAGAATCACCAGTCATTTGTACAACAGTACAACTACTAGAAATGGGCAGTAATATATAAGTGTTAGTATGGCAGGAGTCAGCAGTAACCGGCAATTACTGTAAGTGGTTACAGAAAATCATCTCTTCTGTGCCTTTGTGGGTTCGAATCCCACTGCTACCGCTTATCACTTACCATTAGAAGTAGTTTGACTAGATATAGATTCTTATAAGATATCCTCTATAAAGGGTAGAAGAAGGAGGGAGTACAATGGGCTAGTGATAGAACTAAGCATGGTATAGGTATACATGTCAACAAACTGAGTATAGCCTTTAAAGTACTCCTCTCAGACCAACAGAAATTTTTGCTGCAAATATGCTTTGCATCTTGCGTCACAATTTCTCTTTGATGTATTGCAGTGCTTATTTTGAATAATAGGCTTGAAGTGTCAAAAAGAATTGTGGCCACAATAACTTTAAATTATGGCACAATTTAAGGGGGGGGGGGGGGATTGTATCAGGATTCAAAAAGTGTTGTGGCCTCCAAACGTGTTTCCCAAAGAAAACCGGAAAATGTGAATTTTTCTGAAGCAAGCAAAAATCAGTCATGAGTAAAATTACAATAATCAACTATTGTAATTGGATTTGTGGCAGGCTTATGTTTGCTCTAATACAACAAACTCTTTTTCCGCAAAAGAGCTGGGACGTATCAGCAGGCAATATAAATTGATTTGGTTGACAGAATCACTGTCTTACAAAGAATACAGATAGAGGTAATAAATGCTGGAAACTTTATTTCATTCTTTACTTCATACATAACTTTCAAAGAGTTACAGTGATAATGCAACTTGAGTTAATCAGCAACCCAGAATCAGTACCTGCCTCAAAAAGAGAAATTCTCAGACAATTTCCCATTTGAGTTTGAGGCATATCCAGACAAGCCTTTTTAACTGAGCACATGCCCATCATTTACAGTGTAGTTTTAGAACCAGTCAAGTCTCAAAAACAAGATGGCTCTACTCAAATAATCAACGCAATGTCAGGATGTATTTTTCCAGAAAGACAAGTTATGCAGGCATTATAAGATCAGCCAGAGATTTGAAAATCTGGAAAAAGAGTGCATACAAGTTGATTTCCTCCTAAATCAGAGAGATGCTATATATATAATTTATATAAAGTTGATAAACCACTGACTATAGTACATTAAACTCTTTACTCCAAAAGTGGTACCCTGAAGCAATCAGTTGTCAGCGAGAATGAGTGGTGTTGAGGCATCAAGAGCAAAGAGCAAAAAGGGATGGAAGCATTGCTGCAGCTCTCCAATGTGCAATATCATTAATTTGATTGTTAGAAGACCTGCGGGATAACATATATCCAACCATATACATAACACACAGTGTACAGATACGAGGAACAAAAAAAACAGATGTCAAATGCAAACGTGAAACATTAGACCAAGACATCACATCAACTTTGCTATGCAACACAATAGAGAAATAAATGACAAAGAACTCCACTCATATCCTAAAGACCATGAGACTTAACTTGTATGCTACAATGTTATGATAAATTGTATAATTTCAAACCATAGATGAAACAACACTTTGAACCTACATCTGACATCCTCCATTTGGAGCGTAATTAATTATGCCTAGAGAATCTGAATAAGATTTATCTGCTAACCATTTATGTCATACTATGGGGCATCAATACTTGGAACGTAAAGATACCTAGAGCCATCAGAATGGCATAATTTACGTACTAATGATAATTTTCTTTGCCTAACTTCTGCTCAAGATGCTCGGCTTTTGTGATAGCTCCCCATTTTCTATAAACAGCAACAGCTTGCTTACGATAAGTGTTACAACGATCCGCCTGTGGAGGATCTCGTTTCCACAATACTTTGGCTAAACGTTCATATGCAAGAGCCTCAAACAATCGGCATTTACTAATATGACAAGCCTTTGCAGCCTCTTCAAAGCCAAAAACAAGTTGTTCACTTGAAATGCTACGCATGCAGAGTTGTGCCATGGCATCGAGGAGACAATTTGGGCCGAATAGCATTTTAGTCCCAGTTTTGGACCAATTGTGAACTCTCTGATGTGACCTGCGGGCCAATCTCCTATGCATATGCATTCCTGTAGTAAGGTAGCTCTCATAGTGAAATATTGCTAACCAAGTCTGTATAAAGCCAGTGGAAAAATGACCTTGCACTTCCTTTCCATATTTTTAAATCAATGAAAGCTTACTTGACATGAATTCTTTATCATGAAATATATAATTTGCAATAGACTCCATGATATGCAAACTCAAAAGTGCCAATATGGAATCAATGCTGTTTATGGTACATGCAAACGATTCGTCTAGAGCTTCCCCTCGTAACTGTGAAGGATCATGATTGAAAACATCCCCAGATAAATTAAGCAGCTACGATAGATGAAACAATGTAAATATGAGACTGTACATGATACTGTGTGAAATATAGAAACTTACCAATTGCCACAAAGGGAGAAGAAATGTCAAAGCAACCTTCAAATCAAAGTCTTGCATCTCATTTACAAAACTTCTTACCACTTGGTGTAAATCAGATAACTGGTCATCAAGGTAAAGTGCACTTATAACCCATGAATTAAATCCAAATAGCGCAAAATTGATATAGCCATAGCTCATTGCAAGTTTGTAAGCAAGAAAGAGCTCATTTCGAGTGATGGAATCTAACTGCTTCCTCCAAAAGTGATTGAAGCCAAGGTTGATTATAATGGTTGTTCCCCGTATAGAATTCAAATCATACTTCTCAATTAAAACAAAAGACAACCTTTCACACTCTATGGAAACATCAAATTCGCCCAAGGCAGCATGTATGGACCCCCAAAAGGCTAAAGTTATAGGTGTATGCATTTTTGATATACCATATTTAAGGGTGAAACGAAACATACGAAGACAGATGGCAGCGTATGTTTCTTTGTATACATTACCAAGAATGAATGCATTGAGTGCAACTATTTTCATAATCGACTGTGAAAGTAAAATGGTCTCATTTGATACCTCATGAAGTGACAGCAAGGCCTCCAATTTTCTCCTGACTAGTTTTGCTTTTGCCATCACCAATTCTTTTGCAACAACCACATTGGTGATTTTGCTAGGAAATCTGATCCCAAATTGACGTAGAACGTTCAATCCAAGGATGATTGACTCTTTCATAAAGCCCTGAGTAGTCAGAGAATCCATTTCAATTATAAATGCTGTTGATCGATGATGAAGAACTTTGGCATGCTGATGAATTACAGCAATCATATCAGCACTACGTGAATAACATCCAATATTTTTCTCCGTTTCTGCAGCTGTATTGAATAAGTCCAAGCATAAGTCATATCTCTCTTCCCAACAAACATCAGGTTGCAGCAAGGAAATTGCAAGCCGGAGGTACTCTGATGCCAGCAGAAAAGCAGACAAATTAATTATTCGTTTTGCTGCAATCAGATTCAATTCAATTAGATAGTATCTATCGCCCGAATAATCAATAATAGATACTGCACGATTTAGGTTTTCTGCAGCCAATAGGACAAGGCCATCATCAATTTGTAGTATATCCTTGTCTTTTACGGAGTTCCATATCAAGGTACCAATACGTTGGTGCAATAATTTCCTCTCCATTTCATCAGGCATCAGTCCTTCGTAAAGAGCTTCTTGAATCTTATCATGGGCGAACTTATATTCATCGTCTCGACTTAGTTTTTCTAACAGGCCTTCTTTAACTGCGACATTTAATGCCGAGGTGATCCATTCTTGGATAGTTTCTTTGGACTTTCGTTCAAAGCTATATTCAGTTGCTATGGTATCTTGCTCTTCGTACACAATAGTGATTAGAACAACAGAGGGAAACTCATGACCGATGAAAGAAGCCATTTGTAATACCGTTAGGACTTGTTCAGGAAGAGATTTCATCCTTATTTCTAAAATGGAAGCCAAATTCTGTGAAACGTTCGTCATCTGGAGGATTTGTGACTCGTCCCAATTCCATTCGCCATTGTATGCAGATGATAATAGACCTCTCCTATGGATTGTTTCAAGAAAGATGAGGACGAAAAAGGGATTACCATTTGTCTTTTTGCAAATGACCTGACTTAAAGACATTGTGGACGATGATACCATTCCAAGTTTTATGGAAATCAATTCATTAATTTGGATGGTGTCCAAACAACGTATAGCAATGTCGGTGATTTTTGCGGAGTAACTTAAAGAACTTGACGATGATGAGAGGGCATTATCGCCCAGAACCGTGTCATCTGCAAGATTATACTTTTGTAACATATCAATCAATATTTCTCCTTCGCGATAAGAGCAAATGATCAATATGTTGCTTGCCAAAGAATCGGTAATGATCGACTTCAAAACATCTAACGAAGCGTGATCAGCCCATTGTATGTCATCAAAGAATAAAATTAGCGGATTCTCTGACGACGCCACAGAACGGAGAAAGGATCGAAATAATTGCTTAAATCTCTTAAAAGACTTTCCCATGTTTTCTTCTATGTTTTGCATGCTTACTTGATCGGAATCAACTTCACTTATTCGAACCAAATTTGGGATTAGATTTCCTAGAAGATTGACTTCAGGACCTAAGACGGATCGAACTCGGTCACGGATTTCACCACAATTTTTCTTATTCAAAATTTGTCGACAGAGTTGATCTGAAGCTGCAACAAGCGCAGAATATGGAGCATGTGATTGAAGCTGATCAAATTTACCTTCAACATAAAGAACTTCTGGTGGAAGATTCCTTGCAAATGATTGTACCAATGAACTTTTCCCACAGCCGGATGTTCCGTGAATGACTACTAGTTCAGTTGTATGCTGTTCAGCTATACGATTCATGCATTCCTGCAGTTGCTTGGTTTCTTCATCACGACCTACAAGTATGCTATTCTTCGATAGATTGATGTCTGTACGATTTGTTGAGTCACTATTAAGTTCGGTTCGTTCTGATATCGTCGAACGCAGTTTCCCACCGCTAGCGATAGAACTTTTGTATTGCAATGCTTTTACAACTCTTGACAGGAGTGGACTTTGTTGTTGATCCATCTTTTATCTTTAAGATAAATTAGTGTGCTGCAGCATCTATGAGCTCGTAAGTTTCTACTTACATTTTTTGATTGTGGTCTCGTCTATTTACTTGCATTCCTTGTGTGTGTTTTTTTATCTTTTAATGACTGCGGTCATTTTACCATTCCTTGTGGGGTCTTTTTGTAAGCTCCTCGGTAGTACATGCTTTCACTCTACTAGAATCGCTAGTTAATGGCATACCTCGTGGGGTCTTTCCGCACAAGCCATTCTAGAGGCTATTTTGCCATTTATGAGTGTCCGCACTTGCGGACATTGCACTACAATTGCTATTTTCCTTGTGGGGACTTTCCGTACCCGCGTCATAGTTGTGTCTTAGTGTGGATTTTAATTGTTATGGAACACAACCTGGTTGCATCGATCGATTATGATTGTCCACTTCACCATAGTGAGATCACAGCGAGGAGAGCTTCGTTGAGTTACCTACACTACAAGTAACAAGATGTTGGTGTGCTGGACTGGACTACTTCCAAATTTTACAAATGCTTAATAAAAGACTCTATTCGCAAGGCATTTCAAAATTCTCCCATCACAGACAAATTTAGCAGGATTCTTGAAAAAATACACATACATTCTATATACAAACATTACTTTGCCATCACTAATCGAAACTTGAAAAAAGGGAATAAAATAGACAGCTTTCTTCCCTTCCTTCTCTAAAATCCTGGTCATTCTTTCAGAAAATTTGCCTCTTCTGTAAACCTACGGTTAAATTGAATAAGCCCACCAACAAGTCATTTACAAGCCCTCTTTCCCCAAAAATTACGTTCTGATCACTTGATGGATAGAAGTCCCCAAACCATCAATCCATAGATTGGCATCAATGCTCTCTAATTCAGTACCTACCAATGCTATCTCTTTTCTCTTGAGATGTTGGCATCTTCCGGTTTGTTTCTTTTTGTTTATTAAATTCATGGCTTCATGACCTTTCTTTTGGAAAACTTAAGATACAGCAGGAAATCTCTGACTCTATATTTGATTGAAAGATGCTTTGTTCTTGAGCACCCATCTTTTGCTACTTATCGATGCTATTTTGAATGATTCCCGGTTCCTGTTGGATGGCATGAAAATTTCAAAAATGATTTAATATTTACAGCAACAGTCCATCATAGTGAAGGGGGCAGAGTCAACAGGAATGATCCTATGTTGCTAGAAATGTTATCAGAATTGGAAGAACTAATTAGTGCATTCATTCCCAAAACGTGTATCATGGACGGAATAGGATTATTCTATCACATGGTTCCACATTACTCAGTGCTGCTTCCAAACAAAGATCCAAGCATATTTTGCGGTGAAAAATCATAAAGGAATGATTAAGTTTAGCTGTTTGCTTAAATACAGATGGCTCACACAAAATTCCATATATGATTATTGGTAAGCCAAAGACTCCTGCGTGCCTTTGTGTCTTGAGTCTAACTTATGAAATGAATTTGGTGACTGAATCCCAAGTGTTGCACAAGCTCTAGCACAATTTGACACACTCTGGGGATTCCCGATTGCAATTAATCACCCTGTTTTTGATTCTAACATTCCAAATAAATTTGGTGACTGAGTCCCAAGCTTTGCACAAGCCCAGACACAATTTGACACGCTCTGGGGATTCCTGTTTGCAATTAACCAATCTGCCTTAGATTCCAACATTCCAAATAAAATTGGTGACTGAATCCTAAGCTTTGCACAAGCCCATGTCAAGCATCTTTCTTTTACTTTTATCATGTTGATGTGAATATTTTCTCTTTAGCGGCAATGTCTCAAGTTGTTATAATGATGAACTACTCTAATTGGAATAACATTGATTTGTCTCAAAACGATGAGTATCCACGTTGCGCCCAACCATTGAGGTACAGTGTCCGTTCTAATTTCTACCCCGCTCAGAAATTAAAAGGAAAAACTCTTGGGTGGCTCGCCTCACTCGCGTACCAAATTATTCGCCAGTCCTGCATCGAAAATTGCTCATACTCCATAATATCAGGAGTTTGGAATTATATTTGGTCTTTTAAGTTACATTAGTATAAGCATCAAGCCCTACAAACTTACAATGGACATTTCCTGACAATTTGTTTTTATTTGTACACTTTTCATTTACCAATTGCCAAGCGAAGTTTGACGAGAAGCTACAACTCATAGAATTCAACTCAAACTAATCAAATCCGTAGCTTTATAATAACTTTTAATGCCAGTTAACTTTTCAGCCTGTTAAAAAGTGTGAATCTCAGATAATTCTCATTTGCATAATTCATGTCTCTGTTTGGTTTTCGTTTATAATTGGGATATGCATTTTTGTCAGGCTTATTTTTGAAATAACATCTTTTGCAATAACTTCTATGCCTTTTAAAAAGATTTTAAATGCTTATAGCTCTGCTAAGGATGCATTTCGTGGAAATTTATAATTTCGTATATAATTAATTTAGGTACAGCTGCCAAAGACACTTCGGCAAACAATATAAACAAAATATATGACTTCAAAGCCACTTTCTCCAATTGGACGAGGAAGGTTGATCAACTTGCTTTGAAAAACCTGCAATTTTTCATTCAACGTTTTTGAAACATATGCTGAAGTGCTCATTTGCTCATCAATTTTTGTGCAAGATAAACATAACCAAATGCTTTACTTTATCTTTGTTTCTAAGTTATAGAAATCAACAAAGTCCTCAAACAAAAATGAAATGAAAAATCATAAAATCATTGCCATCAACTGACATTTTCAAATGATATTTTTAAAATAGTTTGGAAATGTGCATAATATTCTGTGTTGTTTGGAAATTTATTTACCATTTGATCAATCAATTCAACAGATAAGCCATACTGTAGAATTCCCTTGGACAACTTAACTCTTCTGGTGGTATACTGGTATAGTCATCAAAGTGTTCTGGTGCATAGTCAAAGGAGTCTTCAATTGCAGGAGTCAATATAGATTTGCACAAACTACTTAATGCATTGTTTGATTTGCTTTCCTTCCCTTCAGAGACAGCAAAATCAGTAGCATGCAACAGCAATTCTATGTGACTGTCTTGATACAATGTAGATTCATACCCATCTATGCATTGGTGATCATCATTCTCTGGGATATTGATCATGAACGTGGTATTGATTTAACTTGCATATCATGGAAGTGCCTTCAGGCTGGTTAATGACTGGTATATTGAAGTCAAGAGTGAAAGTTTTATCAAACGTGAAAAAAGCATGATGAAACTGTTTTCCTAATTGCAAAGTAGCTTCGCAAGATGCATCCAATGCTTGGCTGTTGCTTGCAGTATGGGCTTCTTCATTTATTTACCGCCACTTATTGATAGATTTGTCTGTGTCAGTAATGCATGTCCACCATTCTTCTTGCCTTTTTGTCTTTTTCCTTTTGAAACGAATCAATTCTCTGTCAACACCATTGACACAAGACTTTCTATGCTGATTTTTAAGATTTACACCCGGGATGCGCTTAGAATAATCTCGAAGGGAGTGAGCAACCTTCTCCTTTGCAATACATTCGGGAGCATCAACCAATATTAAGTAGGAATACGTATATACATATATATCAAGTTCCACCGAAAAGGTAGGAATTACATGACAAAGGATGAGAACTCCAAATGGAAGTTCTCAACCTCCTACATTTTATACGTGAGTTACGCAGACACGAATCTAGCAAATTCTGAAAAGAGTTTTAGAAGTAGCTCATTAATTTTTAGTTTCATCAAACTTTGAATTAGTAGCCCGTTTCGTCGTTCACCCGCGACGAGATTAACTATAACGCCTCCTCTGCGCTTAAGAATCATCATCTAACTCATCATCATGCCTCCTTGTCGTCCTCCAGAGCTGCGCGCACAAGCTGCGCCGCGACCAAGTCCTCAGCAGCAGAATGATCTGCCTCCAGTTTTGCCTCAAGATGAGGGTGAAGCCCAACCCGGAACAGGAGCCTCAGAAACTTATACAGTTCTCCTTGGCTCCAACATTGGCCAGTGGAGAGATCATTGACTTTTCTCAAGCCTCTGGAGCAAAGCTCTTCAAATCAGGCATTGAAGCTCTGTCAACAGAGTTCAACTGCACAGCAGTCAACCTTCAGCTATTCCTAGACCAACTACGAGACAAGTCAAGCATCTACAATTGGGAAAGGATTGTTGAAGTACCTGATGAATACGGTATCAGCAAAAGTTTGATAGATCAGTATGGAGAATTAAGCTATGAAAAAGTCAAGAGCCACGCGGAAACATACGTAAACACTCAAACGAAAAGAGCACAGGACTCCTTCATGCTATATAATTGCATCATGAACACATTGTCAGATGGAGTTCAGAAACAAGTGCGTAACT
>CAAAJI010000660.1:0-12777 GCA_900642245.1 Fragilaria radians | reverse complement strand
GGCGATTTGTAGTGAGGGACAGGCATTTGATGCAGAAGCCATGGACCTATTGAATCAGATGATGCAAGACCCACTGTTGCAACCAGATGGCTACACATTAGATTTGGCTTTGATGCCTATTCTTCGAGTATATGGAATACCACGAATGATAGAATTGGTAACGGAATTTGCAAAGCGCAATCGATCAGAACCAAGCAAAATTGAGCGCGCAATATCTTCTTTTCTCAATACATTGGTGATGGAGGGGGAAATCCAGGCAGCTCAGACTTTGTTTCACGCTACAATGTCTGGGAAGTCGGTTTTTGCGACGACTGTACCTAAGCCATCAACAAGGCTATACAACATTCTTCTCAACGGATTGAGCAATAGTGCTTTGCGATCAAAGTCAAACGTCGAGAAGGCAGACGCTCGGGATGAGATGTACAATCTTTATCAAATGATGATGAGCTCCAACGTAAAACCTGATGAGTATACATTCACAATTATGCTAGGCACGGTCAAGAACACTTTGGACATCTTAAGCCTTTTATGTGATGCTATGATCTTCATGGATATTGAGGTCACCCCAGTCGTTTTACGTGCACTTTTGACAGCTTGCGGAGAAGCCGAAGATCCTTCCTCGGCTTGCTATCTATTTGATATGTTCCATGGTGAAGTTAATGACATCAAAACATGGAATGCCTTGTTGGGTTCTCTATCAGAAAGTGCATCCGCGGAAGATACTCCAAGGTTGAGGATTGCGTCATCTGATGCCGCAAATTACTTGCGACACAATTTAACAACTGTAGGAACATTGCCTCAAACTTTACTGTCGCCCTATTTCGAGGGATTAACTTATTCCATGGCAGCGAAGAAACTTTTACAAATCATGAATGGCGACATCTTGGTCCCCTTTCGAACACCCAAGCCGAACAGTCAAACCTATTGCCTAGTGGCTTCCGTTTTCCAGCATGACGATGACGAGGAATCATCTAATGTTGCTGCTTTGGAGCTATTCCAAAATGCCACAAGGGCAAATATTCCAGTTGATGGTCGATTCGTCAATGCAGTTTTTCGCTGCTTTGGTTCCAATATTGATGGAGCCCTGAAAGCTTGGAAAGGAGGGATCCGACAGAAATGTTTATCGTCAAATTCAAAATCAACCAAAGAATCACCCCTAGAGTCTAAGACCTTGCTTGCTGCCTATCATGGATTGTTACACGTATGCGGCCGAGCGCTTCGGCCTGATATTGCTCTTAGAGTCGTGTACGCAATGAACAAGGAAAAGGGAGTGCTGGTCAATGAAATGGCATTGCAATGTTACCAATCTGGAAAGCGAAAGGCGTTGGGCGATTCAAAATCTTCCCAATCAAGGAGCTCGGTTGTGCTTGGTGAACAATTTGAATCTCTTTTGACGGTAGAGTGTACCAATTACGACTCCAATGATAAGAGACGTCAGGGAGATCGACGAGTTCGAATCATCCTTTGAGGTCATGTGAAAGGTAATTTCTACCATACTATTTGAACTTTCTGTTTGTTTTTTACCTTTACGATACAATTCTTGATCTATATTGCAATTAATACAATTATAATCTTCCTGGTGTGTAAGGAATCCAGCTGTTGATCTGAATCTACCATTGTGCAGTGCTCTTTGGGTATTGTCAAGGCACTTTCTTGGAGGGTGACTAGACACTAAAATGTTGTCATGAATCTTGCTTCTAATACAAGATAAAAAGAGTAATGCTTTACAAGCATTCTTCTGTGTCCCTTAATTTTCTGTTTACTATATTCTTCTGAGTGTATTATAGAAATTCCAAAAGACTCCTGCTGTTCAGGCATTTTCACGCAACATATATTTTGAGTTTTCATCTAGCATAGGCTGCTACCTTGTAATTCATTAAATGTTATGCAAACGACAGTTGTTTCTTTCAATTAAAATATTAGTATGAAACCTTTGATTTTTAAGTGTACTCTTCTTTCCATTTTCGTCTAGTTTCCTTGATCTTTGGTTACAACGGTTAAATACTGTTTTGCTTTGATTTATACCCTTGTCACAACAAAAGTAACTTAGTCTACAAAACTGTTGATACAAAATTATGACACCAATTCCGCTTCTTCTGTAAAACTTCTTGTATTCACTCTCTCTTTTGTAGATAGAGACAATTTACGTTTAATGTTACTTTTCGTGAACTGCAAATACAGGATCCAAGTATCATCGAATCTTTTCAGCATCTTCAAATGTCAATGCCTATATTTTGTCTTATGATCCTTCAGAAAATGCATTACCTTCTTGAGTTTAAACCAATTATTCTAATTTTGTCTTTTAAATCTAGTGCATAAGAATGCAATTGCTGGTAGAATGTGTGGTCTTGCTTTTTTGCTTGTAAATTATGCTGCTATAGTGCCTTTTCAACACTTTGACATAAGTTTTCATTTCATTGATATCAAATGTCATATGCGTCTCATGTTTCTTAATTAAATACCACCAGCAGGTCCACCAATGCGCGATTGATCATCATTATTCCCCGTTCATAGTTTTTGCATACTGATGGCTGCTGTACAAATACATTTGGAGCATCAACAGCCAGCAAATGTCTTTACTCTCTAGCTTCAATTGTTAATGACAAAATAATTGCCTCTGCTAATCAAGTTATGTATCCTCATTGTGTGCTTCAATTGGCAAATGTTCTTTTGTTGACACATCCTTCTTGTGACCGTACTGACATCTACAAAATAAATGAATCTCTGTAATTGATCCAGCTCTATTTTTGCTATTTCTTTGGCTGTTTCAATTGCGTACTATATTTTGTTGTGACGGGTTGTATCTGGAGATTGCATCTATGAAGATTCATCCTGTATGTCGGTCTTGTAACTCATCCTAATCTTTTTTGCTTTTCAACTGCACCGTCTACCTGCTCAATAGATTCAATGGCATCATCCTCAGTGTAAAGAATTGGTTTTTCTCTAAGTAACTCATCAACGTCCGTTGGGTTGACTTCCTTAGTATGACATGATGATTTAAGATAAGGTTTGTCTTGAAGAATCTCTGCCAGTGTGTCTGGATCCAATTCATGCTGTGTTTCATTGTTGTTATTCTTGTTGTCATAGTTGTCATTGGCAATCATGCCGTTCACTTCTGCAATCTAAGTGGAGATGAATCATGTTATACCTGATTTACACTTTACTTTTAATCCTGATAACTTCCAATCCTATGGTGCATTTGCATTTTCAACATCGATGACATGTTGTGTAATAGGCACTTGCGTCACATTGAACTTTCAATCATGCGCATTGTCTGAATGTGCTTGTAATTGCCCTCTTTTTTGCACTGAGCCTTGAAAAGACATGATGGAGACTGCTCTAAGTTAGAGAATAGAAAGTGCACAATGAAGAATAATGATATATTTTTAACCATTTTCTATCTTGTCTTGTGTAGTTTAGAACATCTCTCAAGAGACGTTCTTGAACTCCTTTCTAGCGATGTTTGATAAATCTTCTCTTGAAGATTTTGATCTTGGTTGAACCTTTTGGCCCAACTGATTAGGCAAGTCTCTTCAACTTGTTAATAAGGATAAAGTGAATTATCCTTCCAACTCTTTTATTCTTAGAGAATTGGAATTGTGAATAAATCTTTTAATTGATGATTTATTTGTGCCATCTGCGGTACTTGATTGTATACATGCACTTTTCCGTTTAAAAGTAACACCTGATTTTCACTAAGTTTATCGAATGAATGACTAGCATCTATAAAACTTGTGGAAGATAGAGAATATGATAGTTAAACGCGTGACTTATCCAAGTACTAGTTAATGTGCACTAACGGTAACGGATGTCTCCTTATACCGGAACACGCACACGTCTCTTGTTTTAGTACGTTATTATTTCGATTGGTGTTGCTTACAACCTCTCGCGTTTGTGATTAACTTCTTGATTCCTCGTCCAGGTAGCTCAGAGACGTATGCCCTGTTTTCAACATCAATATCATATTCCTTCCAATAGTGCAAAGAAAAATCCAGGCTTTTCTTTTGCAGAGTCAGTTATCCTCATTCTTCATCATTATTCTTTAGTCGCTTACTTGTCACATCACATCAATTTTCCCACTAAGAGTTAGCGGGTATTCATTAATTCCAAGTGAGATCTGTGTTTGTAGTCGATTTAATATTGTCCCAAGTTGTTGATATGGATCTGTAGAATCACATCACCCATATTCCTTTTTGTTCGTAGTCATATTAATTGTCCTCCTATTTGAAAATGTAGCAAATGTTTTGATGTTTTCCACTTTTTGATATATTCTTGAAGATTCCTTTTCTCCTCCTAAGAGCACATGTGGCCTCTAGAACGATCGTCATCTCACATCAATGTTCTGGTAGTTCCCTGTATGTTGTTGAATATCCTACTAGAAAAATGTATTCTCTTTGAATTGCACATTGATAATTATCCCTTATATCAATCATGTTTTGTATACCCTTTATGAACTGATCCCAGAAATAGGTAAGACTTTGATTGCCTCCTCATCACATACCCATCATACTAAGCTTTAAGTTATATCTCAAACTGCTTGTCTTCAACCATCTTGTTAGTAACAACATCCTGTACATTTATTTCCAATGCACTTATACTGTGCAATGTAATATTGATTAGAGCTTTCAAGTGCAGCCCCTATGTCCCTTTCTCAAGTTGAGATTTTAATTGATCAGAAATTGTGTATTTTCTTTGTATCTTCGAATTGACAGGCTCATGTTCCTCTGTATTTTTTGGTTGGCGTTTAGCAGGAAATCTTGATGCATTTCTTTCCACTTCCCGATGATTGCCGTCCATGTCCTGCAATCCTTCCTCTGTCTCTTCCGCGCTTGAACAGTATATCCGCTGCACATTAATTACTACTGAAGAAGTTTCACATCATACGTAAAGTTACCCCCCTCTTGCTTATAGCCAGCCAAATACCTCAATCTAGGACAGATCGCAAAGCTTTCAAAATGTCTATTAGTATCGAAGAATCAAATTATTATATACCACGAACTGATTTTTTGTTGTAAATTGTTGATCATTCGAAAGCATTTGCCCGGTAAATGCTAAGAAAATTTCATTGCAACTCTGAAAGGCAATATGAAACTGACATTAAATCAGCATATTGGAAGAATAAATAAAAGAACAACATTTTCTGAGAAAATTGGAAATAGACATAAAAATCATTTGCTTGAATCAAAAAAGGATATTAATTATCTTTGATGGATTAATTGCATAATGTTGTTCCAGTTTTGGGATGACCATTATCACATTGACACTTTATTTGTCTCAAACTCTTAAACGATTGTGCAAGCAAAAAACAAGCATTATTAACGTGAAATGGAAATTTTGTAAACAACATTGCTTTGCCTTTTTGACAAAAGCTCTGACTTTCCAAGAGCAACATCATACCTTTTTGGTTTCAACATCAACAACAACAATAATTTCAACTCAAACAACGAAATCAGGAGGAATATTAATTTAGCCCAGCATTATAATAGCGCAATAATTGACAAGGTCTATGTCTATATTCAAGCACAGGTTTATTCATTTGTGTATTTGAAGAGACTAATATCTTGTTGAGGTCAAGTCATGAAGCATGCAGATCTCTATCACGTAACAATTTTTCTGGCTTCTTGTGCTCACAAATAACATTAAGGCAACATCAAAATTACTATTTCGTAAACGGAAATTGAATTCTTAACAAATTGGATTATTTATTTTGATCTTAACTTGAACAATTGTAAATGTTGAATATTTTATCAGTTGATTTTCAGAAATCAGATATCTCTGTGACGCGTCATCGCTTACTCCTCAGCGTTTCTTAACTAATGTGTGCACGGAAATTTTCGCATACGTGTTTTCTTGGTAATTTTAAAAAGATACCTTTTAAGGGAGTGACGTTGTTGCTTCGCCCCTAACACAGATTCTAGTTTCTCCATGGCTGCTGGCAGTCTCTTACGTATTTGATTCTAAAACCTGCAATCCCTCGGATAATCATAGTTTTTCTTGATCGAAATTTTAAACGAAATATACCATGAAGTTCATCAACGCTGTTCTCTTTGCTCTTGTTGCATCTACCGGATCCACAATGGCATTCGCACCAGCACGTAAGTTTCAACAATCATGATGGTGAGAGTTAATGGAATAAATTCTAAATTATATTTTTCAATTAAGGTGCCTTCGGTGTAGCCCGTGTTGGTCCTGCCACTTTCGACTTTGAGCTTGATGCCAAGAAATCCATCGAGGATCTCACTGAAGCTGACCTCAAAGGAAAAAAGGTCCTTATCCGCTGTGATGTGAATGTTCCTCTCGACGGAAAAACTATCACGGATGATACTCGCATCCGTTCCTCCATGCCAACCATTGAATACTTGAAGTCTAAGGGTGCCATCGTTTCGGTTTGCTCCCACTTGGGCCGCCCTAAGAGCGGACCAGAAGACAAGTTCTCCCTTGGTCCTTGCGCTGTTCGCATGGGTGAACTTTTGGGAGAGGAAGTAAAGCTTATCCCTGACTGCATCGGTGAGGAAGTTGCGACCACTCTTGCGGCTGCCAAGGAGGGAGATGTCTTCATGCTTGAGAACACCCGCTTCTACAAAGAAGAAGAAAAGAATGAAGCTGGATTCGTAGAAAAGCTTGCCGCTCCATTCGATCTTTACGTCAACGATGCCTTCGGAACTGCCCACCGTGCCCACGCCTCTACTGAGGGTGTCACCAAATATTTGAGCCCATCAGTTTCTGGTTTCCTTCTTGCAAAGGAGCTTGAATACCTTGATGGAGCTGTTTCCAATGGTAAGAAACCAATGGCTGCCATCGTTGGTGGATCTAAAGTTTCCTCCAAGATTACTGTTCTTGAAGCCCTTCTTGATAAGTGTGACAAGGTCATCATTGGAGGAGGCATGGTCTTCACTTTCCTTAAGGCAAAGGGACTTGAGGTCGGAAAGTCACTTGTGGAAGATGACTATATTGAAACTGCCAAGGAAGTTATGGCCAAAGCTGAAAAGCTTGGAAAGGAACTTATTCTTCCAGTTGACATTGTCGTTGCTGACAAATTCGCAGCTGATGCGGAAACCAAAATTGTTTCATTCGATGCCATCCCAGAAGGATGGATGGGATTGGATAACGGTCCTAAGACCACTGAACTCCAAAGAGAAGCCCTCTCGGACTGCCAAACTGTCATTATGAACGGACCAATGGGTGTCTTCGAAATGGAGAAATTCGCCAAGGGAACTTTTGCAATTGTTGACATTCTGGCTGATCTCTCCAAGGATAAGGGAGCTATCACTATCATTGGAGGAGGAGACTCAGTTGCTGCCACTGAATTGTCCGGACGTGCCGGTGACATGTCCCACATCTCAACGGGAGGAGGAGCTTCATTGGAACTCTTGGAGGGCAAGATCCTTCCAGGTGTTGCTGCCCTTGATGACAAATAAACAAGTGCTAATATGCCGCTGATGGCAGAGTATAATTGTAACACTCACACATGCACCCTGAATCAAAACAATAACATTTATAGTCCTATGGAATGAAAACTGAACTTTTTGCATTACTCGATGCACATAAATAGCTTGAGTCATCAATTCTTGAAAACATCGGAGAGGCTAAAGTTGAAAACGATATTTGTAGGATTTGCTTTCGTTTGATTATTCTAGTCTTTACACTGACATAGCTGCAGTTTGCAATATTTCATCTGTAATGTTTTCTATCTGCATGCATTAAACATCCAACTTCGTCCGAATTTCTTCCTGTCACCCACACTCAATCCACTTTGTTCTCATGAATGATTTCCGCTTCTAGCCAATACTTCATTCAGTTAAATCCCTTCCTCGTAAATCACGGAAGCGCTTCGGCTTCTTTCCATTCTTTTTTGCCTTAGGATTTTTTGCATCCTTCAAAGCCCGACGAACCACAACCTGAGGACTAACTTCGCCACAAACGTCGTACACAGAGAGATCAGGTGGAGGCGCAGTCTTGGCAAGATCCTCATAGTAAAATGCGACAGCCATTCCCATTACTAAATGCCAATCGATATGGCAATGGAACGACCATGCACCAGGATTGTCCGCGACAAATCGGATCACCGTATACCCACATGGTTGGATGGCAGCGGTGCAATTTTGTCCCGCCGGCGGAGTGGGATCTTGCTTTGGACCACCAACAATGTTGATCGTGTCTCTCCTATAATTCTTCCCGCCTCCGTTGGATGGATATCCAACTTTTGGATCGTATTTGCCTTCAAATGTTCCAATATGCCAAAAATGATGTCCGTGCAAGTGCCACGGATGAACTTCACAAGCTCCATTGCAAGCAGGATAATTCTGGAGGACAATATCGTATACCTTTCCTTTCTTCAGTTTGTATAATCCCGAATTCTCTAACTCAGACTCACTTTTCTTGTTCACATTCCAATACATACTATGAAGGAGAGGCGTCGTGGGACTCATAAAAGTCTTTCTGTCAACAGCCCACTTCAGAAATCCATCTTTGCACTTGCATTGAGGAGTCTCAGCTAAGTTTGTGCCAATGCCAATACCTGATTTATCACCTTGCTTCGGTAAGTTATTCACACTGGGAGGTATAAATCTCTCTTGAGTGTTAAGGAAAGAGAATGTTCTGTAAACTCTGTTTCGGCTAGGCATTGTCTGAGGAACTAGACTCTCAAATGCTTGCTGCTGTGCGCGCATAAAAGCCCAGTCATCCCACAATGGCTGAGAGGCAATAAGCTCCAAGCGAGATGGATCTTCTTCACCAGCTTGGCCATTCAAATTGTGAGACACTCCGTCATATACTAGTAGTGCACCACCTTTGCGAACGGCCGATCGTCCCCGAACTATAGCGCTAATCCAATACACACCTTTTGGCTGGTCTGCAGTAATTAAGACGCCAGCGCGTTGGCCCACATGCAGATCAAGGCTTGATACCTCAAGCGGCTTGCAAGGGATTCCATCAAGCTCTACGACAGTCATCATATGACTTTGAATCGCAACATTAAGCATGGCACTCACTCCTCCATTTGCAATATGCAAAAGATACGTTTTACCGCTTTGTACATCCAAAGTTGTTCGATTCTGGCAATACAACTCATCACAATGAACCAGGTTGTTATAATACACAGGCTGTGCTGCACCGCAAATACCAGTTCCAGAGACCCCTGACAAACAGAGCTCAGAGTTAACATCCGTACACTCGTATATGTCGTTGTCTTGACAGTTGAAATAAGATTGACCATTCATAAGTATTGTCTGAGGATCTCCAACCCAACGAAACGTTTGTTGGAGAAGTCCACTCAAGAGAGGAAGTGAAGGAGAGTGGTACGAGTCAGCAAGTAAGAGATCGAGCTCGGCCACATGATTGTACGTTTCCTCGTAAAACACGTCTTTCTCCTCATTTGCTTCGACAATGAGTAAGCCAGTAAAGCCTGATACTTTTGCATGACCTACATGGCCATGATACAAAAATGTTCCGGGCTGGTCAGGCGCATTAAAAACCTGCAAGCTACTCTTGGTATCGGGAGGAACTGGACAGGTAGAAAACATGCTTGTTCCATCAGCCCATGGCGTTCCTACTTGATCAAATCCATGAAGGTGAATCGTAAAGGCGATTGCAATCAGGTGATTCTCTGCCTTCAAGAAGATTTTATCTTTCGCCTTGACTCGAATCGTTGGTGGTGGCCAGAATCCATTCACCATGATGAGAGGCTGACGCTTTACGCAGTCAGGTGCTAAATCCTAAATTAAACAAGAATTTGAGGCAAGTTGAAACGGGAAGCCATGTAAGGGTTAATCACGTACATATCCCCAACTTAAAACAAGCTCGACATTAGGGCCATAAATTGTGGGTCCTGCACTGGAAATAGCGCTATGGACATCGCAAATGCTGAGAAGGATCAGCGAGAGAAGTAAATAATACCAGATCATGAAAGGCGAAATATCTTGCAAAAGGATTTTATGCCTGCATTCCAGGTTTGACGTTATTTTGAGAACACCCACTTCTCACAAGAAGACAATGACATTTGGCTGGAATTTTCAATCCGTATTTTTCTGTAAACTTCAATGTGGTACTCCGATTCTGAACTCGTCTGTATGTCGGGTTACAAGCGGATAGGTACAATTAACCTCCTTTACATGCGCTAGTGACGCAAGGAAGAAATTACATGGATGTCTGAACAGAAGAGTCGAACATGTATGTACCGGACAAAAAGACAAAAATGCCAGCCGCAGTTCCCGCAGCACCTATGTTTACCTGTTCCAAATCAACTCATTTACAATCCCTTACTCTTTTCACTTATCTTCGTTTAGATTTCCCTAAATATCAGATATCATCATCAATAAATTAAATCATCTAAGGTAATCCACACGTTTAAAACCCTCTCTTACCATTGCTTTCTTTCCCTACCTTTTGTAGTACTAGGCTTGTTCGAAAGTGGTTTGCAGTTTGGTTGCCTTTATGTCTTTTTCAAATCGTATCAGCATAGAAAATAACCCTTCTTACTCTGCATTTTTACTCATAATCACTTGGCAAGGCTTTAGCATCAAAACACAGACTTAGAGCATGCTGCAGTCAGCATGTTTGCTACCTTTTGGCTTGTAAGGTCGCAAATAATTGTGTTGACTTTCCGTTTTGCTTTGGGTTCAATCTCGCTCATTCCTTGGGTTTCCTTAAGCACCAGAAGGATCAGATATTTCATACTACTTATCTTAAAATCATTTTGGCCATCAGTTCCGTCATGAAATCCACATCACCTCAGCGAGAACATCCTTGTTGGACAGGCAGAATGACCACTTCATACTTTTGACCTCATCTATAACGAACATCCAATACTTTCTGGTTAAAATCCTATTTGATCCCGTAAAAGTACGTAGATGCTATACATTTATAATGCACTATGCCACCGATTAGGCCTGTAATGTCAATCATCAGACATTCTCCTTCAATTATATATTAGAATCTTAACTCCTTGTTGATATTCAACTTCTCAGCTCTTGCATTTTTCAATCTAGTATTGTTCCTTCATCCATGTCAAGTCGTTATTTCAATTGGGTTGATTCTGTAAACACGCCCTAGTATTGAATGCTTGCTTTGGTGGTCATTTCCATTGATCCTGTGTCATCATGACATGCTCATTTCTCAAAGCCATATCAAAACCCAAAATGCAACCATCACTTGATTGAATCGTTTAAGAGAAGAAACAGTGGAAAAAGGAATACTCCTAATGCCTCCTTCCATAGGTCACCGAAACATCTCTTGCGAATTAGAAAAATTCAAAGCTACAGCAGAGGACACAATGATGAGAAAGCAAGCGATCAGAAACACATCTACATTGCAGTGTCTTCACCTATGAAGATAGAATGAATTATTAGGAATACGCAAGCAATGGATAGAGTTGAGTTTCTAAACTTATATTCAGCAAAGGCATAGTTAAGATCAATTGGGAGTTATCTCAAGAGTAATAATAAATGAATAGATTTTTCACCAATGGATTGAGATTTTTTTAAAGAATATACGTCTAGTAAAACGAAAAACAAATCATTAAAGGCACTTACGGCAATATCTAAAAAATCGAAATTGTATAGCATCAATCTAAAATCAGAAACTGTCAGCAATATGAACAGGTCCAAAGAGAGATAAGTGTTACACCAATTCCGTGCAATTTTCACGCCAATAAACCTGATATAGAGGCCATTACAAGGAAAAGTGTTTTAACTTAGAATTTAGATCTTTAGCTTACTTTTACTTTATTTGTTGCTCATGTCATCAACATTACATAAAAAGCTACATGGCTCTGCATTCTCGTTCTACTAAACAATTCTTCCTACTCACTTTCTATAATTGATCCAGATGTCATTTTTTGTATTATCATTACTCAATAGCTGCTGATTTGTTAGCAGCACATGAACGGATTTGTCTTGCCTTGAATCTCCTACGTCAATTGCGGCTTTATGCTAAGATAACTTATCATACCTTCAGATTTTACAAGTTTTCGATGATGTGCAACAACGCCATTTTTTCTCTACTCTGGTGCCACAACACCTTTAAGGGCACTGAGAGGAACCACACAAAGTACGTAATCCCTTATGGTTTTGGCGCATACCTGCTTTTGGAATACGTGTCAAGCTGAAGGTAATGCTATATTGGCAAGAACGAATGAGTACAAGCATGTAGTACAAACAATTCAGTGAGTTTAAGTAGTGTGGAGAATATGAGTTTACTATTTTTTAAGGGTGCAGTTGTAACAACACATATCTTCTATCATTTAGAATTGGTTGTTCTAAAAAAATTTCCTGATCATCTCTTGGTTATTTTGTAAGGTGTTACATTGTTCCTCAAACTACACTAATTGAAGCAATCAGTTTTCATTGAAACGTAAGAGTTTTCTCGTTAAATATTGATTCTTGTTTCCTGACAAGAGATGAGATGACCATCATTTCAAAAGATTTCTAATTAAGCAATTCGGCCAAAAATCATACGTCGGGTATTCATTTTTTGGCGTGGGCTATGTCGTCTTTTCCTTCCCTGAATCTTAGTAGCCGTACAATACTGACAGCGTATCCAACTTTTCTTCTGCGTCAGATGCAGCGCGGAACAATGGATTGAACCTTCTTTTTTTTAAACGCAGGACTAGTATTCCACTCCCGTACTTGAGCTTGCGTAGAATTAATATTAAGAAGTACAGCAGAGATGTATCTCCTTGAAGTTTTGACTTGGAAGGGAGAAAACTTTGTCTGTCCCTCTCTACACAATACGATCCGTACGACAACATTCCCAGTGTTAGGTTTCTCCAACTCACTTCAC
>CAAAJI010000659.1:17636-28629 GCA_900642245.1 Fragilaria radians | reverse complement strand
AAACATTTCCATTCAATCCTTGTACTCATCCTTCTACTTCCCAGCAATACATTTGCCGACAGACCTATTGAAGAGCAAGTAACTAATCTACGTGGTCGTAATGTAAAAAGTGTTGATCGTTTACTTCGCGGATCACACTTCCTTTGTGGTGCCAATTCTACCAAACAGTCCTATTGTGTTCTCAATCGTGCGACTTGTGAAACTAATCCAACGACAGGAGAATCCTTTTGCCGCTGTATTTCTGGATATACTGGATCAGATTGCCGCGTGGATATTGATGAATGCAAAGCCATTCCTTATCCATGCGCAGGGGGTGATGCGACCACGTCCTTTTGTGTTAATTACTTCCCTCCGCAACGATACAAATGCGAATGCAAAGCTGGATTCAAAGCAGTCCTACCCGAAAATAACAGCACTTTTCAAGATCCTGTCCCTCTTGAATGGAGGCCTACTAGTTGTGTTGATCAAGATGCTTATTCTCTCCCAAAGCTACCTTATCCTGCCGATGCACTCGAGCCCTATATTGATACAACCACCATGAACATTCACCTTGGAAGGCATCATGCAACCTATGTTACTAACATCAATAGATTCTTTCAAGGTAAGCCCAAACCTGATATTTTAGAACTTCAAGCAAATGCTCTCGAGGCAGGTGCGACTGTGCGTAATAACGGTGGTGGTCATTACAATCATGCCTTCTTCTGGGAGCAAATGACAGATCCTGCCACTGCTGCTACAACACAACCATCTCTTGAACTCATGGATATGATCAAAGGAAGCTTTGGTAATCTTACCTCTATGAAGGCAGCCTTTGAAGCCAAAGCAGCACCAGGCACAACATTTGGTTCTGGTTGGGTGTGGCTATGTGTGACAGCTGATGGCACACAGCTCAAAATTGTCAACACACCCAATCAGGATAATCCCCTGATGAAGGGAGTCCTAGCAGAGGGTGTTCTCTTCCCTATTTTGGGACTTGATGTTTGGGAACATGCGTACTATTTGAAGTACCAGAATCGTCGTACAGAATATGTTACCAATTGGTGGAAAGTAGTCAATTGGGACAAAGTGAATGAGAACTTTAGTTATGTTTTGGCAAATGGAACTGGAGTCAAGGTGAAAGGATAATATGGGTAATGTGAAACTCAGTATATGTCCATGCATAATGACCAAATTCAGATGCTTAACAGTGACTTTGTTAGTAATGACATAATCCAAGTTGATAACATTAATTGAGCGTATCATAATGGTTTGTGAAAACTTGATTTTTTGTCTTTCATGTGACTTACCTTGTTTGAATGAGGTCACTGCAATTAAATCATTAGCGTTCCTTTCCTGCACTCTGGAACAGTCAGACTAATCAGTTCTTGGGAAAGCAACAGAATCAATACTTTCCTTTCAATACTGTTAAACCATGTAAACCTTGAGCTTTGACACACAGTTTTTTCATACTGGCTAACCCCTAAACATGATTACAATTCTGGCTTAGCTTCTTCCTGGCAAACCCCTAAACATGATTATAACTTTGCATGACCTGAGAGAGAGTTTTGAGATTAAGTTACCATACCTCTTGACAATGAAGAGGATCTTGCTAGTAATTCAACAATTTGTTTGCTAAAGCATTCTGTTAGTTACAACAGCGCACCAAGCAAGCTCTCACCCTAGTTTAAAGAGGTTTCGGTCATTTGATCCTTACAATATATTGGAAATATCGCTTACGCTTATTTCACCTTTGTTATATTGGCTTTGGCTATCCATTACAGATATTTAATATTTGAGAATAATTGGTCAGAGATAGTTTTATCCTCTCAATGGAATAGTTTCTCTAATTGCAACTGTATGAATAACGTGCGGATATTACGTGGTTAGTCTAAAGAATCTTTCATTGAGCTGAGCAAGAAACGAACAAGAAATCCCAATTAGCTGATACTACGATTACATCCAAGTGCCGCCTTTGTCAAGTTTCAAGAATAAGACATGTCAGTCAATCAATCCTTGTTCATCAGAACCGTTTACTGACATCTTTCTTCTTTTCCAGGGTTCAAAATCTGTTGGAGTTAGATATTGCAATTTCTTTCTCTCTAGGATTGAGAATTATGGATATGAAATCTAAAATATCTTTGTAGACTTCCAAGAATCAGATTTCAGACCTGTCAAAAGCACAACAATGATGCGAGTAGCTATTTCTGTAACTTCAAAGCCATGTCTTTGTATAATGCTAAGTGAAAAAGATTCTGGCACTAAATATCACAATAAAATTATTAGCATGGATCCTTGATTCAAGTCATTTAATATTTTATTTTCTATTTCATGGTCTTGATCTTACAAATTACGTATTCTGCACTAAAAGTAGATATTAGATGAATTGAAATGTGTCTCAAGAAAGTTACGTTGACTTACTAAGCCTTCCATTTAACATCCTCATCACAGGTGAATTTCTGATCCGAAAAAGAGATTCTTACAACTCAAGATGAAAAGGATTACATAATCAACAACTTTGTCTGGAAAAATTAAACTCTCATTTTCCTCAAAAAATTCCTCGAGCACAGTTTGAACCACACTTCACGAATTTTGAGGATATCATAAAATTGAACTTCTAATGCTTTGAACTCCTAAAAACGCATCATCGTGCTCTATTCTTTTTATAATCATGAGTCAAAATTGGTTAATACAATTGGAATTTCCTGGAAGGCACTTGAGCAAGATGATTATGCTAGGTATTCAAAGGCAGATGACCAATAGAGAAGAAACATTAATTGTCAGAGGCATTTCTTTTTTCCACTCTCTAGTATGCAACACAGATATGCATTCAACATTTTATTTTGTCATAAAGCACAAAGTTCATTAAAGCGTTTCTACTTGATGAAAAAGACGAGCCACAAATTGCTGAATTGAATATTGACACGTACAAGTTTCATTCTTCAATGGTATCATCGTACTACTCAATGCATTATTTATTTTTCTTCTAACATTAAATATTAATCGTTTGTCATTTTTTTTAATGATACCGTTTTTTATCATGCGTTAAATATAGAATTCAAAAGCGACTCAATTTTGAGATGAAACACCAAAAGCGACTGGTCCAAAATGCACTTGAATAATGGATTCCAATTCCAAAAATAAAAAAATCAGTACACAGTTTGTGTACGAATTCAAACGACGACTGTAACAAGCGGAATGACTCCATTTCATCAACGACAAGACAACACAGACACTCGCAAGGGATACAGCACATCCTCGAAAATTCCCTCGCTCTACGTTGAAACGTTCACATCAAACACAATCACCGATTAAGCCAACAAACATTAAGCATGCAGAATGAGTCAAGTGAAATCGACCCAAATTCAATCATGGCAAGGAAAGTGGTGAAGCGATACCAAAAGAAAAATAAATGGCCAAAATCCCAATCATGCTTACAGCAAGTCCGGCTCAAGAAAGAAGCTATTGTTGTCGTAGTACCTGCCCCTATTGATATTCTTTGTGGTAGAGGGAGATCCTACATCAGCCATGAAGGAAATCAACGATTTCGGGATGTCATATTCCAACACATTGGAGCGTACTTGCAATCGTCACATCGATCCAGACGATCTGAAGTTGTAAAAGCAGTCGTTCATGAAATGTTTCGATCCGGTGCTCGATTCCTCAAACAATTGGACAATAAACTTGAATGGTATGATGGAGGAGTAAAGGTTGCGAAAAAAAAGGTAGGGAATGTTACTGTCATAATTATGTACATATATATACTTTACCAAGAACCTCATTCCTTATCATCATTATTTCTTCTTCTGACAATAGGTTGGCCATGCCTTGAGAGATGCAGCAAGTAGTTGGAATCAGAAAATATCAAAGAAGAATCATTTCTTGCACAATCCGTACAATGTCGGGGCAATGGTTCCTAGAGAACAGGTAGGTATTTTTGATTCTATCCTTGCAAAAATAAAATATCCTTGAATGAAAATCATACTAATCATCCTTAGTTCTTCCAACATCAGCAGCAGCTGCTGCTGCTTGGTCATTCCTTGAAAAAGGCATCTAGTAATTGGAGTCAAAAATCATTCAGGAAGAATTATTCCTTATATCAGCAGAAACAAAATGCAACGAATGGTACCACATGGGACACTCTTGGTAAGGTGACATTTCCTATTTCATCTCATCGTTTCCTCCTCGACAACAAAGACACGAATGAGTTCCTCATGGAATCAAAACGCATGCAGTCGTCACCTTGTCTTGATGATGAACGAATGTCAAGTATGAATGAGTACAAGCATATTCCGGCGGAGACGTTACGTTTCTCAGATTCATCATTCCATACCGAAATCTGCAATGTATTCCCAAAGAATGACAATTCTGAATCCGTTACACATGACGATATGGTTGATAGTGGTACAATGGGAAATCATGAAGCGGCGGCAATATGTTTGGCAAATCTTGATAACCTCATTCATTGTGATGGAAACGTAAAGGAACCTATTTTTGAAACGATTAAGCTCTATACACCTTACGTGGAAGGTGTCGAACAGTCGAATTCAAAGTCCTCTCTTGTATTCGAGGTAACTTGGATATTCTATAAACATTGCGACGCTAAGCATTTTACTGCATCATTCCTCAAGACCTATCATCATGATGAGACAGTGGATCCATGAATTGATTATACAAACAGCTTTCAATGTGTACTACATAAGTCATTTTCCATTCAATGCTAAAGTATTCTAAATGCCATTCAACAATTCTAGGGACTTGGTAATACTTGATTAATCACATGGATCACTCCATTTTTAACCATGAATGGATCATACAAACAGCTTTCAATGTGTAATACATAAGGCAATGTCCATTCAATGCTAAATTAATCTAAATGCCACTTGAAAATTCTAGGGGATTTGTAATACTTGATCAATCACATGGATCACTCCATTGGAAGCAAGGATATCTGCTTTGATTACCTGAGAATCATTGATAAAGAGCTTTTTCCCTCTCTGATTTAAATGAACACTAGATCCTTCAATTGTCTGGACACTACCATTGCCCTTCAATTCACTCATTAGAACTGAGCCTGTTGCTATATGGTATAAAACATTAGACATGAACTTTTCTGGGGTTTTAATGAGTTCATTGACTGCTTTCTCTCCAAGGACCTGAAATGCCTCATCTGAAGGAGCAAAAAATGTTGCTACAGCTTTTGGATCCCTCAAGATTGATTTCAATGCTGAGGCCTCTAGTGCTGCAGCTACAATACTGAGTCTTACTTCACCCTTCATTGTGTCAAGTAAATTTTCAGGAGGAAGCAATACCTTATCAATGAAGTGAATAACTCCATTCTTCGCTATGACATCAGCCTTTGTTACTCTGGCAACTTTGTTGATGAGAACTTGAGATGGTTCTTTTGTAACCCCAGTTTGAAGGTTGTCACCATTTGCAGCCTTGATTACTTCATTCTTCAGGTTCTTTTGAAGGACCTTGCCCCTGACAACATGATACAGAAGGATATCCGAGAGTTTGGCAGTATCTTGCAATAATCCTTGAACGGTGCTGTTACCAAGTTTTGCAAAAGCCTTACCATTTTTCACAGTGAGTAAGCAAAATCATCATCGTGAATAATCCGAGATTTCCTCATCACTCACTTTTTCAGTCGGTGCAAACACAGTTAAGGGACCAGGTCCTTGTAACATTGTATCAAGGCCAGCTGCTTCAAGAGCAGTCTCTAGGGTACTGAGCATCGCACTGCTTTTCACAACGCTTGCGATTGAAGCACTCTTCTTGAGATCACGTTCATAATCAGTGACTTCATTGATATCCAACAATGTGCCACGGAGAGTAGAAGACACAAGAACTAGTGAAGTCAAGAAGTAAATGAAGCTTGTGAACATACTTTTCAACGTATATCTAGAAACGAGGATTGAAGTAAGGGGACCTTTCAAAATGTGTAGGATTTAAATAATAAGCTTGAGAAAACAACTCAAAATGAATTCATTCTCACCCTATTATTTTTTTCTCTATGATATTCAACTCTGTGTAACTTTGAGTAATCTAGCAACGATATCATATGTTATTCTTGATGCATTCGCTTCTCATTTGTGTAAAAAAAAACATGAGAACTGTTCTTTATCTTCTCATGCTATATTGGACACAAATGTAAGTCCACAGCAGATGTGGGGGAAGCACCTCTTATTGGACATACTTCGTGCAATTATGACGAAGGTTGTCACCAAATGTTAGTCACAATTCGCAAAAGTTGTGGGTGGCAACGTTGTGGATCGCAACATTGTGGATAGCGTGAGTAAAGTGCAGTACACTATTTAAGCATTTCTAGATTGAAGATTCAATCCTAGATTCATCTCTTGTGACGTTGCTTGCAATGCAGTCATCACCTTGTCTTGAAAAAGAAAGAATGTTAAACATTGCCACCCTTCAAATTTTAGTAAATCATTCTTTGAGAAGACCCATCATCCCAAGACTGTGAATCGTGAAGCTGAAATGTCGTTTTGTCCCTCTTCAAGGCAGAGACGAGCAAGAAGGTAAACAGAAACTCCAACCAAAATGACGAATAAAATGTCAAGAATAAGAGATATAAGTTATCCATTCGGGGTTGCCTCTTTGTCAATTTTCAAAATCAATATTGTGGAATTCCGAGAATCAAAACAAATTTTCCTTATTGCCGCAGCAGAAAATTACATGGAGTAAAATATTCGAATTCCATCCAAAGATACTCTCTTGGATCGACACGACGTCCTGCGTTGACACTACACATACATGATTTTACTGTGTTAGCTTCCTTTGTGTCTCTTCTATCATTGTCCTAAGGTCAGGGACATATACCTCACTTGTTGTGGCGATGACGTCAAAGAAGCTATGACTACAATCAGATTTGGCAAGTACAGTACTACGTAGTTGGTGCTAATGGAGAAAACCAGTCGAATAGAAACCAGTACTATACCTACAATCGAATTCATGCATAAACCTTATCAATAAACTACTTTGACGACTACATGTATGTAATTAGAAACTGCAGGTTAAAGCTGTATTTGTTGAGCATTTGAATACAAAGTTGGTTGTACCGCATATATCTTCAATTATTGCAGATAGGAAATGCCACTTGTCTTGTCTATTGTTTTGGAGACATCTAAGCTGTTGATCTTGGGAGAAGTCACAATATCCTATCTTGGCAAACTGTTTACGAAGCTTCTGTTTAAAATATTGATTTTATGATTTGTCCATGCCTATTTTTCTGGGCTTGATGTGCTAGTGACCCTCTCAGCCACATTCCATGAGGATATAGATAAAGTGCTGTTAGATGACTGCTTTGACTCATTCGATTAATCAATAGGGTACTTACTACAACAAATCACGTACATTTTGTTCATGATTTGACCATTAAAGTCAAATACTGTCCCATTGGCAAAATGATGGTTGACGACGATGCAAAGCCATTGCAGGAATCTGTGTTCTAGGATCCTTGCGCCTGAATCTTCTTATCATTTCACATGATCAGGACTCCAACTCCATGCATATTTCTGATTCTTGAAAATGTGGAAGTCGATCCTGCAACATTAGTGCATAGTAGAAAAAAGTTAATGGTGTCAAAAAACCAAAAAAATTGCAAGAATGATATTAGCTTCCCTGACGTTACTCTTGGGTATTTCCATCCATTGTTACACCTTTCTCATTCTTAGGTCTCAAATATCATCTACAACTTATTCTGTGGAGTAGATAGATAATGCATTATTCCTAGGAAGCTCAAAATCATAATCAAGGGTTATTGCCTAACGCTAATACCACACCCCAAATTAATCTTTTTTCATTATAAAGTACATCTGAAGTATTTCACTTGTATTTAGCAAATACCCAATCCCAAATAAATAACTTGATGAAACCTTTTAAAATCAAAAGCTCTTGAGAACGTTTATTGTAAAAATATAGAATATTTGAGCACATTAGTCAACCAATGATTATCGAAAGATTCAATGTAGTATGTAATTTAGGATTCATAAGAACACTGCTGAAAGTAAACAAAACACAAATTTAAATGAGGTTTGCTCCAAAAGTTATAAAATGACAGTATTACGGTATCAAATTGTAAAAAATCTTAGTTTCCTTTCTGTATTTATTAACTTGCAAAGTATAAAAACTTCAAGCAAAATTTAGCATAGTGACGTCAAAATAGAGGACCAATCATTGCACCCCAGAGGGATGACTGACAGTCTTTCATACTCTACGTTTCTTATTTCTAAACTTGCACAGCAAAACATATTTCTATACAGGCAAAGAATCCATAACACAACATTATCTTGATCCTTACCCAAAGCTCTGTCTCTCCAATATTGTTTTGTGTTCCAGTAAATGCCACAGTTATAACCTGCTATCCTAAAAATTAAAATATTGGAACATTTGAATGCCTACCGTTTTACCACAAAAGCCAGTTCTTAGATGGGAATGTGTATATATTTTGAGACACCGATCTTCACTCATGGAAAAGATTGTGTTGATCGCCCATGAAGGGAAATCCAGATACATTCTAAGTTATCACAGAATCAAGTGATCTTGTAATGCAAATTAAAAAAGTTTCTAGAATAAACATTGTTACGACTGACGTAGTTTTTATCCCATGAACACCAAGTTGTATTTATCTTTGACTACAGAAAAGTTTTATCCTCATGTTATTTCATTTTTCTAAGGGTCTGGCAAGACTACCAGCTCAGGTCGCGCGGGAAGGGGTATTAAATTAATGATCGCATGTTTGAAAACGACATGAACAATTCAATGATTCACCTACGACCACTCTTTTGACCAAAATTGTATCATTGAAAATTGTAAAGGAACTCATTGGATTTCCGTTGTAAAACTTCTAACTGCTTAAATCTTTGATAGAGATCTTCAAGACTCGATACTGCGAAAATCTTGAACATCTGATACATTATTCTTCAATACTGCGAACTTCTGATAAACTATTCTTCAAAACTTTGAGAAAACATAGTCAAGAACATGCAACATACAATCCTTGTACTCATCCTTCTACTTCCAAGCAATGCATTTGCCGACAACCCTCTTGAAGAGCAAGTAACTAATCTACGTGGCCGTAATGTAAAAAGTGTTGATCGTTTACTTCGCGGATCACACTTTCTATGTGGAGCCAATTCTACCAAACAGTCCTATTGTGTTCTCAATCGTGCGACATGTGAAATTAACACAACAACAGGAGAATCCTTTTGTCGCTGTATTTCTGGATATACTGGATCAGATTGCCGCGTGGATATCGATGAATGTAAAACAATTCCATATCCATGCGCAGGGGGTGATGCAACCACGTCCTTTTGTGTTAATTACTTCCCCCCACAACGATACAAATGCGAATGCAAAGCTGGATTCAAAGCAGTACTACCCGAAAACAACAGCACTTTTTAAGATCCTGTCCCCCTTGAATGGAGGCCTACAAGTTGTGTCGATCAAGATGCTTATTCTCTCCCAAAGCTGCCTTATCCTGCCGATGCGCTTGAGCCCTACATTGATACAACCACCATGAACATTCACCTTGGAAGACATCATGCAACCTATGTTACTAACATCAATAGATTCTTTCAAGGTAAGCCCAAACCTGATATTTTAGAACTTCAAGCAAATGCTCTCGAGGCGGGTGCAACTGTGCGTAATAACGGTGGTGGTCATTACAACCATGCCTTCTTCTGGGAGCAAATGACAGATCCCACCACTGCTGCTACAACACAACCATCTCTCAAACTGATGGATATGATCAACGGAAGCTTTGGTAATCTTACCTCTATGAAGGCAGCCTTTGAAGCCAAGGCAGCACCAGGCACAACATTTGGTTCTGGTTGGGTGTGGCTATGTGTGACAGCCGATGGCACACAGCTCAAAATTGTCAACACACCCAATCAGGATAATCCCCTGATGAAGGGAGTCCTAGCAGAGGGAGTTCTCTTCCCTATTTTGGGACTTGATGTTTGGGAACATGCGTACTATTTGAAGTACCAGAATCGTCGAACTGAATATGTTGCCAATTGGTGGAAAGTAGTCAATTGGGACAAAGTGAATGAGAACTTCAATTATGTGTTGGCAAATGGAACTGGAGTCAAGGTGAAAGGATAAGAAGGGTAATGTGAAACACAGTATATATATATGCATAATGACCAAATTCAGATGCTTAACAGTGACTTTGTTTGTAATGACATAATCCAAGTTGATAACAGTAATTGAGAGTATCATAATGGTCTCTGAAAACTTGATTTTTAGTCTTTCATGTGACTTACCTTGTTTGAATCAGGTCATTGCCTTCAAATCATTAACGTTCCTTTCCTGCACTCTGGAACAGTAAGACAAATCTGTGCTTGGTAGAGCAAAATGACCAATACTTTCCTTTCACCACCATTAAATCATGCAATGCTTGAATCACAATGCACATTTGTTCTTCCTGGCTAACCCCTAAACATGATAATAACTTTGCATGACCTGAGAGAGAGTTTTGAGATTAAGTACCATACCTCTTGACAATGAAGAGGATCTTGCTAGTAATTCAACAATTTGTTTGCTAAAGCACTCTGTTAGTTACAACAGCGCACCAAGCAAGCTCTCACCCTAGTTTAAAGAGGTTTCGGTCATTTGGCTTTAATTAATCCTTACAGTATATTGGAAATATCGCTTACGCTTATTTCACCTTTGTTACATTGGCTTAGGCCATCTATTACAGATATTTAATATTTGAGATTAATTGGTCAGAGATAGTTTTATCCTCTCAATGGAATAGTTTCTCTAATTGCAACTGTATGAATAACGTGCGGATATTACGTGGTTAGTCTGAAGAATCTTTCGTTGAGCTGGGCAAGAAACGAACAAGAAATCCCAATTAGCTGATACTACGATTACATCCAAGTGCCCCCTATGTCAAGTTTCAAGAATAAGACATGTCAGTCAATCAATCCTTGTTCATCAGAACCGTTTACTGACATCTTTCTTCTTTTCCAGGACTCAAAATCTGTTGGAGTTA
>CAAAJI010000657.1:0-23713 GCA_900642245.1 Fragilaria radians | reverse complement strand
CCAAACCAGGACCAAAAGGAGGGGGTGGAGGACGAGGAAACAGACTTCTCTTCTGTATCACTATCAGTCCTACGTCGTCGCAAAGCACTAATAATAACACCAGGATGAGGATTTGTCGTAAGTCCTGTAGATTCTAATCCAATTTCTAATTCTGCTTCATCTGGAAGTAAGATAGCAACTTTTGGTGGTGATGTTGTTCCATCATCACTACTTTCCATTGCATTACAAGAATTCACATAGGACTGCGCAAATTCAGTTGCTAGACGTAAGTTCGCTTGTGCCACATCATATGCGGATACATCATCCAATTCCAAAACATTGGCAGGTAAGGGAGGGAATTCAATTTCTAATAGGGAATGTCCATCTCGGAGTGCCAATCGTACAGCACGAACTGAATTACGTTGCAATTCATAAAAGGATGCAGGTGGACGTTCTGTATTGGCATAAGTACGTGTCGCTAGAACATCAGATTCTAATGGAGGAGGAATATTAAACAACTGTACACTCATCCTCTTGATCCTCTGAACATGATTATCGGATGTTGTTGTTTTCAACTTATTATTATTGAAGGAGAAGGTAGAATACCGAGCATCCTGTAGGGAAAAGGATGATGTTATATCAACTAGTTGTATCCAAAGGAAATGAAACAGTAAGCAAGCCTTCCACGACATGACAACCGATGAAATGGGAAGAAATGAAGAGAACGTACAATTTTGTACGAAATGAGCTGCTCCCGACCGCCAACACGTATTGTCACACGTCATTGATAGATACTTACTGTACAAAGTGAACGATATGCGAGTGGTGTAGGTAGGCACTATGAAAAATTAAAAATAGTGTCCTTTCCAATCATCAAAATACACAACTTCAAATTCATGTGATTCCATTACATTCATGAAACCAAGTAATGCTATAGAACTGACATAGGTCCTTAATGGATAGTATAACTGGCATTTAATGAATCAAGAAAATACTAGCATTCATAAGATTGGCCTCCAAATGAACACGGAAAATAGTCTCAGGAGGTATTATGGATATTATAGATTGAATTTTAATTAAAAAGTAATTTTCTCTTGGAAAAATCTACATACACATACGTGTTAAATACTATTTCCAGATGTGCCTTACTTAGGGAAGAACTGTCTCTGTGACTGACTTCTCACAATATTGCAATATTCAAAATGGATCTCAACTACGAGGGAAACGATTAAATTGGATTAGAATTGAAATTGGAGACATTTGAAGTCAAATTAGGTTGGTTCCACTTACAAGTTAAGGATGTTGCAAAAGGATTACATTTCATTGTTCTGTATCAAATTGTGCTTTATTAGTGTCATATACGCTGCCTCCTATGTTTCGATATAAAGCTTACGTTTCCATCAGCCTTGGCATGAGTCTTTCCTTGTAAATGATGTGCTCGTGAAACTAGAATTTACTGCCATTCAAAGTTACAACATGAAAATTCCCATAAGTAAATGACTACCTCAAATCAAGATTTGGTAGTCCTAATGAACTGTAGTATGCAATATTTCTTGTATCATATGAACTTTTAAAATATATGTATGCACTGCAAGTTTGATATCCGAACGGAGTGAGGATAGCATTTGTAAGGCAAACGCATTAGTGCTATGGACGAAATAAATATTACATGCGTTAAATCTCTTGAGATCCACCAACCATATTTGTAATCATAATGCTAAAAAAAATAGATATGCTACGTCATTATCGATTTCATAGTTAGATCAATTCTTTTGCAAACTCGGAGGTTCGAAGATCAAAGGATGCTGAAATGTGTTTTTCTAAATCGGTATCTTGCTATAACTTTCCGTAGAAGTCGCACCAAAAAATAGAAGTTCTCAGAAAGATATCGCTGATGCTGTACCAGGAATCGAATTAATTTTTCATGTCATATCTTACATTTCGAAATAGGGTCATAAAGGTGGTCAAGTTTTGTAAAGAATCAATCCGTCTGCTAGGAATTAGCGATTTACCTTAGGAACTTTCAGGGAAGTCCAATCGTGTCATTGAAAAAATGCATGTAACTTTAGGAGATAATCTTCCAGATATCGACAGTTCGTTCGTAGAAAAATGAGAATCGATACTGACTCGACGAGTTGAATCACTTATCCTCAAGGTTGCAAAAGCCATCGCAAATACATTTTATGGCTTCGAAGTGAGATTTCCATTCGACTAGACCACATGTTACCTTCCGATGTAGCCGCCGCCAGGCATTCAACTTACTCAGACCTACTTTGATTCATAGTTATTTTGATGAGCTATTTTCGTCCAGGAATATGTCTTCATTTCTCTCATTATTCTCAGTCTCTTCAGTTTCGAGGGATACCAGAAAATCCTTCAGACTATCATTATTTTCGTCGTATCCAGTGTAGCCTCCAAACTCATCGTCGCCATCATGTAGATAACTGTCTAATTGATTATCGGAACTGGATCTCATAACATCAGCATCCAAATTAGTAGGCTCATTAAGTTCCCAACAAGATCGAAAAGTTAAGACTATAAGTCCCGTGGCTGACATGGAAGACAAGCATGTAAATGCCCAGATAAGTCCAGTGATAGAAACGTCACAAAGACCAACATAAACACAGCTTTCGTAAAGATGTGATATTTGTTCACAGCGTAAATCATATAAGATTGACCTTACATTGTTCAATAACTCATTTACCCTTCCTTGAAGAATATGCGTAATTGAAAACGCACGGAGCATTTGTTGTTCACATAGGTCGCCGAATTCTAAATCTTCTACTTTTGTAAGCGTATGGTTCCAGTCCTCTATGATTACTTGAAGGATTTCTACTTTACCATGGAAAGTTCGCAAGAAATCCAGTGGATCATGAATTAAGGAACACTGTTGAAAGTAACTTCCAACTAATTGGATGATAAATTCTCCTTCCCTATATCCCAATTTCAACAAAATTTGCTCGACAGTTGAGTCTGGTGAGTGGGAAGAAGACTCACCAGTACAAAAGTCAGCGTTGGCACTAGCCATAATGATCAAACCGCTGCTAACAGTATATGCAAAAATCACTTGGATGACAAAAATGGGTAAAATAATCCAGGAGAGAAATCTGCGAAGCATTGAACAATCGACACCAAACCAAGCAACGCACACTCCAGCAATCATTATCGATGGAGTGACAATAAACATTGTAATCACCAACAGGAATTTCCAAACATCGATCAGCCATTGTGCAGCATCCTGACTCAGAGTTTGTGTGATATCTCGGATAATTCTCGTACTATTCTGCAGCTGACCAAGTTCAAAGGGTAGAGAGTCATTGAACGACAAAAGTGAGGCATGGACATCTACCGACAGCCGAATTAGTTCAGAAGCATTGGATTGCTCAATATGTTGCCAACAGGTTTGATTTGTAAGGTATTCAAGCTGTTGGGCATATTTATCTCGAATTTCATGAATGCTAAATGCATTTTGTCTTACGTTATAAATCAAGTCATTCACTTGTATCATGAGATACTGAACCTTCTTTCAACATGATTTGATTCCAATGTTTCAAATACATCAGAAGGTGAAAGATGAAAAAGAAATGGAAAAATAAGTTCTCTTACCTCGGTTGAATACATGAAAGTGTTCAAAGTGGTTCGTAAGTTTGTAATTCCTTGTGTGACAAAAAATATTCCACATACAATAAATAATAAGGCTGCATTCAAGAAGACCAGTCGATACCAAAAAGATCTGTCATGACGTATGGAAAGAGCTGCTTGAGGTCGGATAAATGGAGCTCCGGATAGGAAACCCACCTTTTGCCGTCCTAAGCATTTCCATACGATGATGCTAATGCTCCAAAGAAAGCACAAAGAAAAGAACAATATTCCCCAAAATACTAAACCCAATATATATTCCCTCTTTTCATCTTGAGTACCCCAGATATCGGCAAAATTGGACGACCGTCCGAATCGAGGAATGTTAGTAAGGACATCAATTGCTGTTGTTGCCTGTGAAAAATTAAAATTCATAAAAAGACAGGATGAGAAAGTATTTGTAATGTAACATTTTCTTCGTTGATCACGATCATGATGTATCCCTACCGGTAGATTGTACATCGATTGCCTCTACGGTAACGCCCATTGGCTTCGTAAATTTTTGGACATGATCGGCAGAGTCATCACTCGAGCAAAATTGAGTTTCCTTTTATGACTTTAATTCCATAGTAAAAAGGTCTTTTAACTGAAGCAGTCACTTCAACATTATGTTCGAGTAAGAGTCAAAAGTCCCAAAGAATTTAAAGTGCAATTTTTTTGTCGTATATGTCGTTTAGTGCTCATATATCGCTGAAAATTATGGTGAAAACGTGAATTAATTTTTATGTGCACAAAGAAGTGATCACGTGCGATTTGGTTCGTTATGATATGATCGATCCTATTTTATTGTCCACATTGAAATCTAAAGCCTATATGATTCTCAACAGGAATTTTTTATTAAGAACTAGTAATTGGTGCTTGCTTTGCTCCGCAGGGTTAACTATTTTACAAAAGATAATGTATCTTTGAACTTTTACATTTCCAGCAATAAATATGACAAAGATTTATATGATTGTTATTTGTGAACCTAGAATTTGTCGATCATGCAATCTGATGCATGCCACAATATTTTAGTATTACTGCTTGACCTAGGATGTCATTGGTATCTACAGTTGCATTCAACATCACAGAACTTAAAGTAAATTATACCAATGATTTAGCATTGGCATTACAAAGGTATGATGGTAGTAATTTCATCCCCACCATTAAAGCTATTGTTTAAAGACATACTTTAGCTATTTCTTGCACTATTGTTGTAAAAGATTTTGGTGCTGCTGCTATTGGAGCGTCAAAGATTGTAGTTGAAAGAATCAAAATAATTCTGTTGGTACAAAATCCCTATTTTTTGTTTTGTTACCTTTGTATGATGTATTCCTTAATTGTTTGACAATTTTAAAAATGAGACAAATGAAGGATTGATACGATGTAATTGATCCATATGATTCATGCCTTTTAAACCACTTATAATTAGACTTAAGATTAAGAAGCACAAAAGATCTTTTTCCTCAATTTAAAGGAATAGTGTTATTTTTTTTCCATTGTTTGGAAGGAATTCAACTGAAAGTTAAGTCTCGACAACGTTTGAATTAGCTATATCCCTAGTGATTTTAGTCGCGAACTCTGTAAACACTGTACTCGTGCTCAATCACTATTTTCCAACAAAACGCACAAGGGTTACGGGGTAGCACCGGCCAGATCGGATGTGAAACTTTTTTAGTAGTAGGATGGACGAGAAAAATAGCAAGTTTGAATATTTGGAATGTTCTTGCATTTCAGGATGGTTAACAAATTGATAATCACTTTCTCCTCGTGTATATCCTTGTACAGATTCAGCAGCATTAGCAAAAATCATCAATTGGGAAATTCAACAGATCTTCTAGAATATCAAGTGTGCATAATTCCTGGAGATGCTTGTGGTTGAAAAGGTTGCTTCAATTGTCGTTTGCTCAAGAGTCTTGTGACTTGTTAGTTTAACTAATTCTTTAACTTAGCAAGATTAGTCTTGTGCCTTAGTCTTGATAGGATTCATTTTATGTCATTTTCTGCCTCTAACGGCGCCATTACGTACTGCACATAGGTACCCTTTCATATCTTAAGGGTACCGTTGGAATAAACTCGTGCTGCTTGGTACTGTCCGTCCCTTCTTGGGCCTACCTTGCATTGAGAATCCTTCTGTCAAGTAGTACTTGATCATTGACCTTGTATTCATGTTTTACTTGGTTTGAGTTTCCTTTGTGTGTATTGGCATCTGAGGCTTCTTATTTAATTTTTATTGTTTCTTTATCCTCAGTGGTAAAAAATAAATCAAACAGCATGTCTCATCCAAAGACAATTTGTGCTGGTATAGTGTTAAGTTCACTTTGTACAGTAGAGCATATAACCCACAATGAGAGCTAAAATTTTCTACCATGGATCTTGATAATCAAAATCATAGTCTTCAAGTTCATAAAAACATATCATGTTCCCTAATTTTTGATGAAAACATTCAACAAAAGTAGCTTGATGGAAATTAAAGGCACTGATTTTCCCCTGTAGGATTGGAAGAGCTCTTGAAACTCTTAATGCAGGAATTCATTTCCATTGTCATTGATGCACCTCTTCGGGCATGAGTAACGGCAAAGCCATGTTATGTCTACTACGTATACTTTTTTTATGTTTTATCCCGGATTTCAGCTACTTCAAACCAGCACTTTGCTGGATCACACATGGTGATTGCTTGCAAGGAAAGTTCATTTTTCACTGCGTATGGTGCTATTGATAATTCTTGCATCCCAAGTGCTTGATCAATATTGGCTCCCTAAGTTTTTACAGTAGGTAAATTAAATTGTTAAAAAAAGAAAGAATGACATTATTTCCATCAACAGGTTAAAGAAATACCCAGGATGCTGATTCTGAATCAGCATTGATCGTTATGCTGATGATCAGCAATGATTTCACTACTCAACAAATAGTCTAAATCTTACAGACTCTTATCATCCAAATTTACATAAGGCTCACCAAAGAGCTCGCACCTGTTGATGACACTTCAGTATCTAATCTGGTTTGAGCACCAACTACCACATTGCATGGTACTTTGATGTACTCTATTGTTGGACCCAATGCTTCAATGCTCAAGTGCCATATTGTATGCGCAGAGATTTAGACAATGTCGTCAACCACGGTCCAAATCACATGCAATCAATGTTTCAGCGGGTAGCAAAATAGCATAGCACGGAAAGTGGTCAATGCGCAAGAGAGAGATGCAAGGTAAGACTAGGAAAATTACTACGATTTCAAGTATTGTTGTTGTGTAAGTGGTGTGCTTGCTATTGCACACATAATGTGTGTGGTAACGGTGATTTTGAGTGCTAATTAATCTACAAAGTATTGAAGAGGAGCTTGTTGTGCTAGCCACGCAATCGGGAACACCTATCCAAGTCCTTGTGTGCAGTTCCTCTTAAGTTTAGCCCTGAGCTCTTCTTTTACGTTTGTCACAACATTTTTTAGGAATATTCTGTCGGTTATTCAAGATCAAAGATCAAGTCAAGTCAAAGGAACATTAAAGTGATTAAGTACTGTTAATGAAGTCTTAGTAAGAGTGCTGAGAGGCTTATGTAATGTCAGTGTTCAGCACTTTTATTAAGCTGGTCATGCCCATACCATTGTTCAACGTCATTCCATAGCTGGAAATGCCCATGATGATGTTTTGGATTTGCATAGCCATTATACATCTGCTGGAAATCTGACTTTGTTGCAGCTTGACTTTCAGATGGAGTTATCAACAAATAGACGTATATTGGCGGTCTATGTAAATTTCTACAGAACCTTACAACAAAAGTATCAAGATTTAGAAGATTCTACACAGTCTATTGTACCTGATCATGAGAAGATTAGGCAACTAAGTGCATGTCTATGAGGTTATTCGGACTTGGCAAATAATGTAAGTGATATGACACGGACTGCTAAGCAGCTGAAGTCATCACTGTCATTTGCTGATGTCATGGAAGAATTGACAACTAAAGCTGAAGGGCTTAAAGAAGTGCAAAAACGACATGTAAACTCTACAAATGCTTCACGTGGAGGTAGTCAGGGTGGTTGTGGCAGTGGTTGCAGTACGAAGAGTGGTATAGGTGATCATAGTAAAAGGAAGCAAAGTGATGTATTAACCCGTGAAGAATACTTTGCTTTAACCTCCCAAGAAAAGCAAGAATTGAAGTTAAAACATTTTTCAAAAAGTATAGGCAGCGTCAAAGATTTATACAGCTATAACTACAGAGACAACAGTTGCATCTAATAAAAACATTAATGGTGATGATCATACATCCATCACTGCTCCAACAATTTGTTCTATTTTTGCTGCATCAAAAACAAGAAAACAGCAACAAGAAACAACAACTGTTCATACAGATACTTATGGAATACGTTGCTCAATCCGGCGTCTTAATGCAACCCGTGTTGTCCGAATTTCCCCCATGAGAGCTGATGAGAGAATGGTTGATGGTTTGATTGATAGTGGATCAAATAATGGTTTAGCTAGAGGAGCTATGAGACTATGGGGAAAACCTGTTGATTCCCAACATGTTGATGTGATTGGATGCACTGATAATGTTGGAATGGTAAATCTGGCTCTTGCTACATTTCATACTATTATGACTGCCAGCACTGATAAAAGGGTGATTGGTGTATCCTATAACATGGTTGGATATGGAAAAGGCGAGTCTATTATTTGTCCTGATCAATGCAAAAATTATTGATTAAAAGTATCCCGTAAAGCCCGTCGATTTGGTGGTACCCAGAAGATCATCACTCCTGATGGTTATGTATCCAAGTACCGTTACCATAGTGCACTATTGTATCTTCAAATGAAATATCCCACTGATGAAGAAATTGATTTATTGATTCATGTGGAGATGACTTCCCCTTTGCAGTGGAATCCAGAAGCATTACATGATAATGTTGATGATGATGCATGATTCAATGCAATTGAAACTGCTGATCCTATTGCTATGGATAATGATGTTTTCCATCTATGTATTGGAAATGGAGATGTTGTTGCTTTACACGCTGAGAAAACTCTGACCTGTGTATTTATGAATCCATCACGAAGTCGTTGAAAGAATCGCGAATGGTCCAATGTACGAAAGTGTTTTGCTTGGAAGCCATGGGTAGCTATAAGTGATACATCTCATGTCACCACTCAGCATGCAAATCGAGAAACCAGTTTGCCCCTCCGCCAACATTTCGAAGTTTCTTCCCTGCTCTAAATGTAAAACGTCTTGATGAAGATTGTTCACTGATATTGTCAAATCTGAAACATCAAAGTCTGTTACTGATATCATACAGTCAGAACTATATTACTTTAATCAAAACCCTGTAGAACGATGTGTTCAAGAAATCAAGTCCATGACCAATATTACCATGGATTGTGTTGGTGCGCCTCCTGATAAACGGTTATTGTGCAAGGCCTATATTGTGTTCATCGTTAACAGACTTGCACATGCTACTTTGAATGGTCAAACTCCTAATATGCTGGCTTTGGAACCACCCCTGATATCAGTGCTTTGTGGAAGTTCTATTTTTTTCATTGCTTACTTTTTCATAATACCGGAACCTCTTTCCCAAATTCAAGGAAAAAGTCAGGTTGCTTTGTGGGAATAGTATAAAATGTTGGTAATTCTCTAACATTTTTAGTGGTGACCGGTGATACCCATGAGGATATTGCTCTGATTGATGTATGCATTGCTAACAACCCTCTTGATCCAAATCAGCGTGTTATAACCCCTATACCTAATACGTCAGCTGATGGGGAGAGTGAATCCAAGAATGTTATGTCAACTGACGGAAAGATACCTGCTTACACATTATTGGAATCACATACCTAAGTAAACGTGAAGTAGATGGTTCTATACACGTTGCAAAAGTTGTTGAAGAAGTCACTGACAACCTTGGTCTTGATGAGAATGGTGAGCCTTTGAATGATGACTGGAAGCAGTATTGTGTCTCATTCGGAGATGGTTCTCCTGGAGACATTTTGACATGCAACCAAATCTTAGCCCATCTTGAGGAGCAACATAAAGATGACATCAAGGGCGAACTTCATGGAGAAAACTTCTGAACATTTAAGGAAGTCCTTGATCATTGCAGAGTAGAAGGTCAGTTAATGGTTCTTATTAAATGGGAAAATAATGTTTGTACCTGGGAACCACTAGGTGTTGTTGGAAAAGATGTCCCTGTTACAATTGCTGATTATGATATTAGTACTGATTTGAAATCCCCGGATGGAAACGATTCCGTGGATATGCTAACAAAGAAAAGAAGATGAATTGTCTGATATGCCCGTTTACTCAAAATAAAGCAACTCCCTGAAGATGACATTTGAATCCTTTGGTATTGGTGCTCCTATCCCAGATGGCTATGAGAAAGTTAAAGTGAAGATTGTGTATGACTGCAAACATGACTATGGAAGATGTGCGCGAAGTGTAGGTTGTGGTGATATGACAAAGAATGTTGATCCTGAGTCAGCATATTTCTCTGTTGTATCACTGAAGTCCCTTTGTACTGTAATGTTTATTTGCAAGTTGAATGGTTCCTCAATGTGTGCTGGTGCTATGGGTTCTGCATAGCTCCTGGCATAGGGTCTAGTACAAATGCACAATCTACGTATTTCAGTATGTCAGTTTATAACGACGGCCTATTTAGTCCGAGCACGAGTGGATAAGGTGGATAAGAAATTAGTCACAATTTATCTTAAAAGCACTTTTGTCAACCTATCGTTTGCAATACACAATGACTATATTAAAAAGTTTAGTGAAGTAGTGAAATGTCGTAAAGGGAGTAAAGTATAGGGATTAGTAAGTATAAGGGTCATAAATCACACACCAAGATTTCATGCTGAATGCAATTCCTAATACTTGAGCACCATACTCACCAATCAGTATATTTAGTAAACATCGTAAATTGTGAAATGTGCTCTTGAATTCTCGAAGGTAAATTTCTCCTTGGTGATAATTGAACCACAAACGCAAGAGAGCAGGATTGTATGCTAAGGCTCTTTCAATAGAAGTTGCTTCTTCTTGCTTGATATCATTGTAGCTAAGATTCAATGCTGTCAAGGTAGTATTCTGTTTCAACGCATCAGCAATTGCCATAGCTCCCTGTTTGTCAATTGAGTTACAATCAATGTCCAAAGATGTCAGAGAACAGTTGACCTTTAACACATCAGCAATCACCATTGCTCCCTCATTATCTACTGAGTTATCACAAAGACTCAAGTATGTCAATGAAGAGTTGACCATCAATGCATCAGCAACTGCCGTTACTGCAATAGAGTTATTCTCAAGATTCAAAGATGTCAAGGAACAGTTTACTTTCAACGCAGCAGCAATTGCCATTGTTCCCTCTTTTTTTATTAAGCTAGAACCAAGATCCAAAGATGTCAAGGTAGTATTCTCTTTCAATGCATCAGCGATTGCCGTTATTCCTTCTTGTTGAATTGCATTGTCATTAAGTTTCAAAGATGTCAATGAAGAGTTAGCCTTTAATGCAGCAGCGATTGCCATTGCCCCCTCCTTGTCTATAGAGTTAAAACCAAGATTCAAATATGTTAAGGAAGAGTTCACCTTCAATGCACTCGCGATTGCCATTGCCCCCTCTTGTTGAATTGAGTTGGAAAAAAGATTTAAAGATGTCAAGGAGGAGTTTACCTTCAGCGCGCTAGCAATTGCCGTTGCTCCCCCTTGTTGAATTGAATTAGCATGAAGTTCCAAATATGTTAAGGTAGTATTCTCTTTCAACGCATCAGCGATTGCCGTTGCTCCCTCTTGCTGAAGTGAATTAGCGTACAGTTTCAAAGATGTCAATGAAGAGTTGACCTTCAACGCATTAGCGATTGCCATTACTCCCTTTTTTTCAATTGAATTAGAACCAAGATCCAAAGATGTCAAGGTAGTATTCTCTTTCAACGCATCAGCGATTGCCGTTGCTCCCTCTTGTTGAATTGAATTTCTGTAAAGTTTCAAATATGTCAATGAGTAGTTGACCTTCAATGCAGCAGCGATTGCCATTGCTCCCTCCTTGTTTATTGAGTTGAAACCAAGATTCAAATATGTTAATGAAGAGTTGACCTTCAACGCAGCAGCGATTGCCATTGCTCCCTCTTTTTTTATTGAGTTAACAACAAGATTCAAAGATTCCAAGGTAGTATTCTTTTTCAAAGCATCAGCGATTGCCATTATTCCCTCTTGTTGAATTGAATTTTCGTCAAGTTTCAAAGATGTCAATGAAGAGTTGACCTTTAATGCAGCAGCGAAAGCCATTGCTCCCTCCGGGTTTACTGAGTTATAACCAAGATTCAAATATGTTAATGAAGAGTTGACCTTCAACGCAGCAGCGATTGCCATTGCTCCCTCTTTTTTTATTGAGTTAACAACAAGATTCAAAGATATAAGGGTAGTATTCTCTTTCAAAACATCAGCGATTGCCGTTGCTCCCAAATTATTTATGGAGTTATTATGAAGATTTAGAGAAGTCAACGTAGTATTCTCTTTCAACTCACCAGAAAGTGCAATGACTCCCTCGTTATCTATTGAGTGATCAACAAGATTCAAAGATGTCAAGGAAGAGTTGATCTTCATTGCATGAGCGATGGCTATTGCTCCTTGTAGGCTTTTAGTACACTTAAATAATTGATCTTTCACTTGATATCTACTTCAAAATCAAAGTTTATGGAAGTATCAGTGTTGATGTAGAGATTTATATGCTAGACCTAGATATAAATTCTAAGCGTTTATCCGGATGAAATCACTAGATTATAAAAATTATGAGATTGGTGTCCTACATTCAGTCAACGCTCGAAAAGCAGGTGTGATGATTTGAAAGGACACATCTATGATTGCATTGATTCAAGCCACGGACAACTAAAGAAATAGTCAAATATGTTGACTAGACATTTAAATTTGGAATGGACACCCAATTAACAATTGAAAACCTAGAACCAGTAGTGTTAATTGTTCCAGACAACTCACCAGAAGACGCATCTTGAACCAAACTAAGGATATAGGAAAAACGCGTTGATGACTACGTCCAGCGTGAAACTTTACGTTGAGAGGACATCAAGGCTAGGCAAGTCACAACGTTGTATGGATCTCACCAACCAGAGATGCTATCGAACTTCTTAAGAGCATCAAGGAGACTACATACAACTACCAAAGCAAAAAACACTTCGCCCATGGCATACTTGAAGCAAAAAGACGCCTCTACACTTTTGCCCAGACAAGGGACATGGCTACTGAGGCATACTATGAACAGTTTAACAACCTGATTGATGCGGTGAATCATATTAGTGGTACCTATGAAACCAAACCAGGTCAGCTAATTCAAGCAGCAAACACTCAAGAAAAAGATGGGATGCCAAGAAGGCTGAGGCCAAGGAGCAATATATAGTAGTGGCGTTTGTACTAAGGGTGGATTTGGACACCTGATTGACAAACTAAAAAATGATCTCCTACAAGGTTATGACGGATACCCCAAGACTTTATCAGCCACTTACCACCTGATCACTAATTGGAGTAAAATTGCTCAGAAACCAATGGACCTATGGATGATGGAGTGACATTTGCGACAATAAATGGGAAGTCAAATGAAAAAGAGCTTAATGCACGCAGGATGAAGATCAACAAACAGAGGGTAACTTGTAATGAATGCGGGCATGGGGCACTAGGCATATGAATATACTCAACGCAACACGAGAACTACAAGCACTTTAGATGCACAAGGACCAAATACAAGTACAATTCAACCCACTAATTCAGCCAAAGTAATGTTGATGACTACTTTACCAGACTCATCTGTTTTGTTTTGCTCTGCATACTCGCTGCATCAAGCCTGAAAGCAATTACCCTCATCACCAAGCATTACAGAATGACAATTCCAAGCAATTGTATTCTTCTAGATAACCAATCTACAAATATTGTGTTCATAAACAAAGGGCTTTTGATAAATATCCGACTATTAAACACAACAATTGATATCTACTACAGTACTTTATGTGGAGCTGAAAAAGGCACTTTATGGCACATTAAACGCCGCCCTATTGTTCTCGAAGAAGTTGACCACTGAGGTGAAGAGTCTAGGCTTCACTATCATCCCCTATGATAGCTGCATTGTTAACAAAAAATCAAAGGATCCCAATGCACCATAGTCTGGAATGTCGACAACCTAAAGATCTTCATCATGATGAGAAGTTTGTGTCTGGGGTGATTGATCAGCTAGGTGATGCGTTTGGAAATGAGGCCCCTCTAAGCATCACATGAAGGAAGCTACATGATTATCTTGGAATGACCTCGGACTTCACCACTTCAGGCAGGCTTTCAGTAAAAATGGACAAATAAGTAAGGGGCATGCTGGATGAGGCTCCAACCATCTGTTTGAAGTGAATATTGATAATCCCACTTATCTGAATGACAATCAGGCTTTTAAGTTCCATCATATGGTTGACAAGTTGTTCTTCTTATGCATACGTTCAAGGCCAGACATACCAACCGCAGTGTCGTTGCTGTGCACCAGGGTCACAAGACTAGATGAAGATGATTATAAGAAACAGCAGGGTGAAAAAATGCTTAAGGGGGCCTTACATTGAAGTGCAACGACCTAAGCGTAATACAGTGGTGGGTGAATGCCTCATATGAAGTGCATGCTGATATGAGAAGCCAAACGGGAGGAATGATGTCATTTGGCAAGGGTGCAATCTACTCATTATCCATCAAGCAGAAATTGAATACTTAAAGTTCCACAGAGAGTGAATTGGTTGGAATCCATGGCATACTGTCACAGTTGTTATGGACTAAATATTTCCTACAAGCCGTGACAGAGCCTCTTCACAGTTAAATTGTAATCACTAAAATAATAAATGAATTGTATTGCTAATCTTTATCTCTTTTCTCTCACGTGAAACGTATTTACTTGCCTTTCACGTTACGACACTAAACTAACTCTGGTATCAAAGAATATTGGTGATGTAATCCAATAGCTATTGAAATCTACAAAAGTGAAGCTAGTGTTGAATGGATTTATACACATGAATATAGGATTGAAGCGGAAGCAGCAAATCAAAGAGCTTTGCATGAAGCATACGATCCATTAATATTAGAAACTTTTATATTTAAATTGATGACAAAGCTCTGTAGTACAGGATAAATAATGTTAACGGCTGAATAGCAAGCAAATAGTGGAAAATACGTGCTACGATCATATCCCAATGCTATGTAGGTTCACAGTAATGATGACTTCCAAACTTCAATTCTGTAGTCTATGTTTCAGTAGAAGATAAGCTTCTACCCAATAAAATACGTGTAGAACAAATAAATGATGCCTTGGTTTGTGAATGAATTAGACATTCTGTAGAAGTCTATTTATTCGGAAAATGTGTACATTAAGGCACATTGAATAATGATCTTGCTGCCTCTCAACGATAAGCAATGCTTTTCAATTCCTCAGATAAGAGAGATGACTTTGAATATTTACTTCTAGTTCATTCACAAAATGTTGCATATATACTTTGAGTTGTTTAGTCAGGCATGTACAGTGTCCTACAATCCGAAATTTTCTTTAGGATATTTTGAAGCACTTATTTTTTGCGCCATATCCCATCATTTACTCTATGAAAAGTTTCGTTGGAAGGTTGGAAGGTGTATCCCACCTCCGTACTGACTTGTATATTTGTCAGAAGCGTTGGCTGTCTTGAAAAAGAAGGCATTTGGACACTGGTATATAGAGTAATGTTCAAATAGGGAACAAAGGTTCTGCCTTACGTTTTTTTTGTCTTCGCAAGGTACCATGAATATATAACTTGATATCTCATATCTTAAAGAAAAGGTCTTTGGCAATTTGTTCTTTTTGAGATGAAATCTTGATTTTGTTTGCTGTTGGTTAGTGATCACGAAATTTTCGAAGGGCAGGAGTGGAAACATGGATACTCCAATTTCACTATGAAACAGCGATAAATATCTTGAAATTCCGGTTCACTCGAAAATACTCACAAAACGGTTTCAAACCTTGAGAAACCACGATTTTATTTCTCCACGTTCCACCCAAAATAATCACAAGATTGCTGCTCAGCATGACTACTGCCACATTTCACAATACTTCGGACATGAGTGGTGAATTCATGGAACTCCATCGAAGTGCATCCCTCGATGATTTGATGATGGATTATATTTCAAGTAGAATGTCACCTCCACCTAGAGTAAAGCGTCAAATTTCATTGACCGTATGCACGGAACATGAATCTTGTCAATGCGGAAGATGCAAGCGAAGGAAATTTGCTGCCCAAAAGTACGAGCCAAATCTTTCTTGTAGCTGTGACATTCCGCAAACGAGTTCTGTTGTAGATAACTGGACAACAAGTCATTCTCAAGATTAATTTACACAGATTGTCGACTCGTCACATGGGGCTAACATGTCAAAAATTGATTTTGAAACAAGATGTATCTTTTCGTAGAAAGAAACTTCTTCTGATGAATCATTTTGAAAAGCTTTGAACATAAGGGACGAAACCAGTGGCTATAGCTGATAACAACCTGATCTAGTCAGATATAGGGAAATGGATTGATTATCAACTATTGGATGAAAATGAAACAGCGCACGAACTATTGCTGAGAAGGTAGTCATTCAACAACAAAATATAAACATAAATGTGTAGATTAATGAATTATGACTCATCTTGTAGTTGTGACTTGTAATAATGTACTTCTCGGTTGATAGAGTTGATTTAGGTTTATCTTTTCAAAGAATACAAATGTCAATGTGACGTTGTTATTGAAGAGTTGAAAGTTACGGAAAACAAATGTTCTTAATTGGTTTATAAATATTCCTTCATGTCAGTAAATAATAATTGTCAAAAACGAGAATTCCCTCCTAGAATAAGAATAAATCTAAAAGCGACTGCTCCAAACTTTTACGCAAAATTCAACGCTAACATATTTTCAGGTAAATACAAGAAGGCGTAAGAGACACTAGGTTTTAATCTTCTACTAACTGGCAATCAAATGATAACATTCAATAGCGGTAACACAGCTGGAAGCTAATCTAGCGAATAATTATTGGATTGTACCCAGGTTGAGGTAGCTGTGACACTTATTGAAGAGTAATATTTAGCATCAACAAAAGCTACGAAGTGCTCTGGTTAAGAAGTCAAGAGAAACTTTGATTAATGATCTTTTCCCTTGTCATCAATAATCAAAGTCTCTCAATTCCTGAAAAAGTGACTTCTTCATCATTACGCATATTTCATTCGCAGAAATTTGTTTACATTTATAGTTGTTTCGTGAAGTATGTCAAAGCTTTATTAAGCTCCATCCGAAATTTGCTCTAAGATGAATCCATTATTTATTCTATGGAACGTGTAGTTGGAAGGTATATGCCATTTCAATATTGACTTGTAAAATTTACCAGAATTGTTGGCTGCTGGCTTCAAGAAAGAAGGCATTTTGTAATTCTGTTGAAGAGTACTTTTTAGTAAATATTTAGCTGCACTTAAAAAAAATTGTATGCACACTCCGGGTCTTTCTAGGTTGAAGTATTGATTATCGAAATTATAAATTGTGAAAGTGCTTTTTTGTGTACGAAGATTTGCGTAAAACATTTCAGAGGCACACCATTTGAAATTTTTGAGAAACCACGGGACTGGAAACATGGATACTCCATTTATCACATGAAACAGCGATAACAATCTTGACATTCCGGTTCACTCAATAATACTCACAAAACGGTTTCAAAATTGTTAGTCCACAATTTCATTCCACTAATCACAAGATTGCTGCTCAGCATGACTACTGCCACATTTCACAATACTTCGGACATGAGTGGTGAATTCATGGAACTCCATCGAAGTGCATCCCTCGATGATTTGATGATGGATTATATTCCAAGTGGAATGTCACCTCCACCTAGAGTAAAGCGTCAAATTTCATTGACCATATGCACGGAACGTGAATCTTGTCAATGCGGAAGATGCAAGCGAAAGAAATTTGCTGCCCAAAAGAACGAGCCGAAACTCAGTTTTGCCTACAGCATTCCTCGAACGAGTTCTGTTGTAGATAATTGGACACTAAGTCATTCTCAAGACCAATCTATTCAGATTGTCGACTCGTCACATAGGGACTAACATGACAAAATTGATTTTGAAACAAGATATATCTTTCCATAGGAAAGATCTTGTCGTGATGAATCATTTTGCCAAGTTTCGAACTTAGAACACGAAACCATAAGGCTATTGCCGATAACACCTCCGTCTAGACAGAAATAAGGAAATGAATTGATTATCAACTATTGGATGGATATGAAGCAGCACACTAATTATCGCTATGAAGGTAATCATTCAAGAACAAACTGTAAATATAACTATATAGATTAATGAATTCTGATTCATCTTGTCATTGTGACGATTACTTATTGCTCCGTTGATTGAGACCAGCCTTTTCCACCGCGGAGCCTTCACTTGACAATGGCAGTATTTTCTATTGTTTCATGATGATTAGCTTAGTTGATGGAGTATATCAAGTCTTGATCAACGTGTATCTATTCAGAGAAGACTGTCAATGTGACGCTGTCATTGCAGAGTTGAAAGTTATTGACACAAATTATCTTAATTGGCGTATATGTATTCCATGATGTCAGAAAATATAAATCGTCAAACAAGAATTCCTCTCCTAGACTATCAAAATCAGAATCATTCAAAAGCCAAGCAAAATTCAATGCTACAATATTCACAGGCAAATACACGAAGACACAAGAGACGCCACGTTTGATCTTCTGCCAATTGACAATTTTGAATCAAATGAGAACATTCCATAGCAGCTGGTGACACATCTGGAAGCTAATCTAGCTAATAATTATGGGCTGGTGCCCAAGGTTGAGGTAGCTCTGACACTTGTTAAAGACACATACTTAAAATCCATATAATCCAAGAAATGTGTACTATAAACTACAATCCTAGAAGATAATACTTTATGATTTAAGTTAAACACACCGAATTAATCTATAAAAGAGATTAATTCAAGAGATGTTATTTTGTACCAACATTTGGAGACGTCCAATGTTGTTAGTACATGCTAATCTACCGTAATTTGTGTCGTTTAATGGATGGGGAATGTACATGAATCACTTCTGAAATCTCTTAATCACCACAAAAATTATTTTTTGGATGTACAAGATTCCCCACAGTAAGACTAGTTGACGCCTACCTTAGTACCTTGTAAAACAAAGGAACGGGCGCACTCACTTTTCTTGATCATACATCTATTGCTTCTTTGTTCAACACATACTATTGAGCAAGCCATCATGACTTCAGACAATAGAGATGATGGTTGTGGTGGTGGTGAGCCCACAAACAATGCTGATGCGCAGAGGCGCAGACAAAAGAGGTACACTATCCAGGAAAAAGCATCAATCATTCGGTCTGTGGCACGTCTTATGAAGCAGCATAGAATGACACGTTCTGAAGCATGTGAGGACCTCAACATTACTTCTGGCATGCATTGGGCATGGAAGAAATCAATTGATGCAATGCTTGAATCAAAGAAGAACAATATCAAGGCAAAAACATTCACGGTTGAAGGGATTTGTGCTTAACACAAAACAAGCAAGAATTATTGCAATTTATCTTTGAGCATCGCAAAAAAGGAATGGCGGTGACAGTTTCCATGGTGGTGACAAAAGCCTCTCAGCTTTCTGATGAATTTAGGGTCAAATCAAAGCATGCAAGATATCACTCAGCCCAAGGTTTATCCATAGTCAGGGGCTTGTGTTTTGTCTTGGGACACATAAATTGCAATGTGCCCCTGCCGAGGTTGCTGCAGAGGCATTGGATTACATTCAGAATGTTGCACGTCCAAAGGTTTTAGTACAACAAGGCATCAGCCATAAAGATTTTATTCTCAACATGGATCAGGCACCAATTCCGTTCACTTACAATGCTAGGAAAACCATTGAAGTTGTAGGAAGGCGCACCGTCCATATTCGGAAGTCAACAAATGACACTAAGCATGCCACATTTGACATGACTGTCTCTTCTTCTGGCAAGATTCTCAAGCCAATGCTCATTTTCAAGGGTGCTCAAAATGGACGTATTGTGCAACGCAAACTTCCGGCATTTGAAGAGTTGGAAAAATTCAAGATATAGGGTTGAGGTTGAGCACATTCCGGGGAGGTGTACTTCCTTGTGCCAACCTGTTGACATTGGCATCAACAAGCCATTGAAGGACCATGTTAGACAACAGTGGGAGAATTGGATGATTACGGAAGGTCTAGTAAATGGTAAAACGTCTCCACCTAAAAGAGAGCACATTGTTGCATGGGTGCGGACTGCTATGAACAACCTACCAGCACAAATGATACGGAATGCATGGTTTCTGCCAGTTGCTGTTCTTAACAATGAAGCAGAACGCAACAAGGAGGAAAGTAGTGAAGATGAGGACGGCAGCATAGACAACCTCTGAACAAGAGAAAGTAGAATATACTATGAGATTTAAGGAATGTGATAGGTTTACTACTTTATGCCTAAGTTTTTAATTGCTACTGGTAGCTACTGTATTATTACTACGTATCTCAAAATTTTTTGGTATTATTGTTGTTGTTGGCAACTTGTTCATAATTGAAATCATACTGCCAGTCCTTTGGTGTACGATCAATTTATAATTTCTCTAGTGACACCTTTTTCTTGTCTGCTTGACCGCCAAAAGTATATTTCCTCTTCTTAGACGTAGCTGCCTTCTTTGCTGGCATCACTTCTTTCTGAGCTGACGTCGTTGCCTCCATGATGTGATGTCTGTTACTATGCCTGGATGGTGTCACATTGCTGTTGTCAATTTCAGTGACTGCAGTGGACATATTTCTATCATCCTTCAATGTTGTTGATGCTACACTAGATGCACCTGGATCATCATATGATGCACAGCTTTCATTGTTGCCACCCAAACGGGTAAGGAGCGCCATTTCTTCTTCACTTTCCTCCTCTCGTTTTGCAATCTTGGACAAGAAGGTGGTGGTGGTTTTACTGATGGAGTTCTCTGCTGAAGGGAAATCTGAGATGATTGCTGCAAGGCAACAACCCATATTGTGGCGGTACTTCTTTCCCTTGATTGGACTTTCACTCCCAGCAGAATATATCTCTGTTACTTGTGCCAACACGCCATCAAATGTTTTGGCATGGGCAGCAAAGTGGCGCTGCAAAAATCCAACACGACAAAGGTCAATACCATCCGATACATGGTATGCAGCAATTGCAGTCTCTTCTTTTTCTTGAGCATTGATAATTTGCAACATCCGGAGCCTTAGAACAACATCTTCCTCAATTACCTCCCCACAAACATCATGTTGATGACATGATCAACCATTACTCTTGGCTTCTATGCCAACAATTTCAATGGTGGTGCCAGTTGAGTGATAAATGGAGCTCATGCTTCCAAGTGTTTGCTGCTGTAGTAGCGAGCGTGGTTGTGTGTGTGTATTTTTGGCATAGAACATGTGCATGCCAGGGATGAGGGCAGATGCATCTCTTAATCACCGCAAAATTGCGTTGTTCACGATATACATGAGATTCCAAGAAGATTCCGTCAAAATCCCTTAATCAGCGCAAATTACTGTAGATGATAAGGATATCAGAAAAAATAGCACATCTAAAAACAACAAATGACAATAATAATATTTGTTTTTTCTCCCGTTCGCAAATTTTAGATGATACTAATCAAAGAACTCTAAAATTTAAGTGATAATAAATCACATGTGTTTCACGAACCTATTTATAAATAAAATGTTTATCTCTAAATAAAGAGGAGTCAAAAGATATTTGACAAGCTGGCATAGCCAAAAGACAAAGAATAAAAGACTGATCTAATAAATATCATCATAATGAAACATTTGTCAGTCAAGACTTCAATCTTTCACATTTAGAGAACAAGAGTAGTTTTTCACAATTTCCTTAAAATAGGACGTAATTTTTCTATCTCAATTCTCACATAGAGCAAAATGTTCGGATTAGGGAGTGAAGTGCTGACCGACAATTGTTATTTGGAATAACAATGATGAATGAAAGTTAATCAATAAAATGACTATAGTAAAAGAATTGTAGCCGATGTCGTACATCTGACCATTTGGTTTAAAAAGCATTGGTGAGTAAATTAGCAATTGAATAGAAGTTTTGCTTATTTGGAAAGTATGTGCATTGAGCGCAGTTTAGCACTTTATTTCCCACCTTGATTAATGATCTTGCTCCCTTTCATCAATAATCAAAATCTCTCAATTGCTCAGATAATGACTTTTGCGTCATTATGCCTAGTTCATTCTCAGAAATTTGCTTACAATTATAGATGTTTAGTGAAGAATGAACATTGTCCTCAAAGCTTTATTTAGCTCCATCCGAAATTTGCTCTAAGATGTTTTGATGCATTTATTTTTGGTGCAAATATTCATACCCTTTATGTACTCTGTGGAAGTTGTGGTTGGAAGGTATATGCCACTTCAATATTGACTTGTATAATTTACCAGAATTGTTGGCTGACTTAAAGAAAGAAAGAAGACATTTTGTCATTGGGGCAAAGAGTAATTTTCAAAAAGGAAACAAAAATGCTATCCAACGGTGGATCTATTTTAGGTTGAAGGAAAATTGAAGTTTCAAAGATCTCATGAAAGTTAATAATTGTCTAAAACTTCAAAAGTGTGAAATTGTTTTTTCAGTGTTTGTCAGTAGAGATTATTTCAATGAAGATTTCAGTCACAGTTGGTAACATATTAGCGGTACTGCATATGATTTTTTGAGAAACAACGGGACTGGAAACATGGACGCTCCATTTTCACTATGAAACAGCGATAAATATCTTGAAATTCCGGGGCACTCTTATAAAACGGTTTCAAAAATTGAGAAACCACGATTTTATTTCTTCACGTTCCACATTTCAGAGAACCAAATAATCACAAGATTGCTGCTCAGCATGACTACTGCCTCATTTCACAATACTTCGGACATGAGTGGTGAATTCATGGAACTCCATCGAAGTACATCCCTCGATGATTTGATGATGGATTATATTTCAAGTAGAATGTCACCTCCACCTAGAGTAAAGCGTCAAATTTCATTGACCGTATGCACGGAACATGAATCTTGTCAATGCGGAAGATGCAAGCGAAGGAAATTTGCTGCCCAAAAGTACGAGCCAAATCTTTCTTGTAGCTGTGACATTCCGCAAACGAGTTCTGTTGTAGATAACTGGACAACAAGTCATTCTCAAGACTAATGTACCCAGATTGTCGACTCATCACATGGGAACTAAAATGAAAACACTGATTGTGCGACAAGATGTATCATTCTAAAGGAAGCATCTTCTTATGATGATGTATCATATTTAAAAGTCAAACGTGCAGTATGAAACCATGAGACAGGTGCTGATATCAACTCTACCCAGAAATAGGGAAGTGAAGTGATTATCAACTATTTGATGAAAATAAATGATCACCGGACTATCACTATGAAGATACTCATCCGACTGCAAAATGTAATATTACTGTATAAATTATTGAACTATGATTCATCATGACATTATGTACAACAACTTGCTTCTTGGTCGAGACTAGCCTATTCCGCTATGTATTCAATCGACGATTGCAGTTATTTATAATGTCTCGTAAAATGTTGATTTAGCTTAGTTGAATAATCGAATTTTGAGCTAGTCAGAGAAACCTAATTTCAGGGACAGTGTAACATTGAAAGTTCGTAATACTTATGTTCGAAACTGATATACAAAACCGTTGCAAGTAAATAATTGTTGATATGAACGAAATGTGACCTAGTTTACGGAATTCACAAAAACTGAAAAGCGATTCGTATCGGAATGGCTACTCTAACCTTGCAAAGCATAGGTCAGACAATGATAGAAACATGTTCAAAGCTCAAATGTGCAGACAATATAAGAAGATAATGAGACGCTAAAGTTTTGGACTTCTAGCTATTGATACTTTCGATTCAATGACAATATTCCATAGTAGCTAGTAACACAGCTACCTAGCTACCATACTCAAATCATGGGCTGGTTGGGCTAGCATTGATGCTTGTTCAAGACCCATATTTAATATCCATAAAGTATAAGAAATACCCAAGTCATATGTCACTGTTGCCGAATCTTGGCTG